>JANVCC010000049.1:6123245-6248731 GCA_025345505.1 Todiramphus chloris collaris | reverse complement strand
CAGACCAGCGTGGCACCACAGCAGTTTCCCACAGACACCAGACCAGCGTGGCATCACAGCAACTTCCCACAGACACCCCTGCCCTGTCCCCGCTGCTGGGCACTGACTTCCAGAAGCTTGCAGCAGCCTGCAGCAGGGAGCCAGGCCACTGCTTCTTCCACCCAGGCCACTGCTCCCTCCACCCCTGAGGGTGGGAGACTTGGGGCAGCCACCAGCAGCACACAGCCATCCCACACCGCCTGCCATGGCCTCTGCTTTGCCAGGGGCAGGAGCACTGCCAGGGGCAGTGGGTGCAGGGGTTGTGTTGAACCAGACAGGGGAAGTCCGGGAGAGCGGTCCCGTGGAGGTGGGGTCAGTGAGGTCTCAATTATTCTGATTTTACTCTCAAAGTGACAGATATCAAAAGAAAGGCTTCACTTTCCTGTATCAATTTGAAGATTTGTGCCTTCAGCCTGAGCTCGAAGGGGGGAAAATGGGAATAAATACTTGACCATTTGACTCCAGAAGGTCAATCAGTGGAGAGAAGGGACTTTTAACTCCAGGCAATTTGCTGTAGACACCAACCATTTCTTATCATACCGAGTTAATCAGCAATTTCTTAGTTTTTAAGGATTACAGGCACCGATTAAAATAAAGCTTTGCTCTTTTTCTGACAGTCTCGCTGCACAGCCATGAAAGGCTCACCACAGAAGTATTTCTGTGAAACAGCATCTTCCCACAAGAGCAACCTCGTTTAAACAGTAAGGCAAGAGCCCAGAACACGTGCCCAGCTTTTCACAACACTCATGCAAAATCTAACACAGGATATCTTTAAAAGACTGAGCAAAGAAAAACGAGTCCTGTTTCCTTGTTTCCAGTTCAAAACATGATTATACAATATTGTTTGTCTTAATTAGAGATTAAAAAAAAAAAAAACCCAGAAAACAAACTTTAAATTATTGTGTTATCTTATATTCTTTCCACTGTGACACCAAACCCAGCAATGACGAACTTGTTCACTCATACACACATTTCATCCTCTTTAAGTGAACTATGCTGTACTCTATGCATTAATCTTGCTGAAATTAGACTTCTAGGGATCTACAACCTTCGTTTCTCTTATCATTGGGAAGAATGTAAATGTGTTTCCTACCTTCAGGCATACCTGCAAAGAAGTTAAACACTGGATATTCTGATGTAATCTTCCCACTATGAGATGAAAGACTTAAATTCAAGATGCTACTGATTTTGATAAACAAAATTAAGTAAATTAAAAAATACACCTGTTGTAGGATCCCAGTGACGTAAACATAAAAATTACCCCCAAAAAATTGCCATTTTTTTAAGTGTGACACTTCAGCATGTAAGTTTTATCCTGAACAATCTGATTTAAAGTATGAAAAATTTAAGAAACATAACAGTAAACTTTTTGAATCCATTTCAATAAAAACATCACAAACAAACTAGAGGGAGAACTGAGCCTTCCCCTGAGACGTATCAGGAACTGTATTTGAATGATGTTAGAAAGAATAAGAAATTTTCTTAGTAGAGGTATCTGTGAAAGAGCACCTTAGTAGCCAGTATACTGGTTAGACTTTAGGAGGAAAAAATTCAAGTCTATACAAAACCTTCCCACTTTTACTGAAGAGTCTAGAAGCAACACAAAATAAGCCACCAAGTTTCTCTATGCTCTGGAAAACATCTGGAAAACAAACACAGTACTTCACTGCCACAGGAAGAGGTTGTTATGAAGGGCAGGGGTATCAAATGACTGAGACCAGTTTTAGGGAGAGAGAAGAATAAGGAATGGACATGACAAAAGAGAAATAGCCAAGCTCAGACTAGAAGTCTTCAGTACAACAATTTATAACTTGAGTAAGGTATAAAGTATAGGGGGAAGGAATATATTAAATTGGGAGAGAAAGTTTATAGTGCCTGACATGCTCCTCTGGCTGTGAGAAGAAATAAGTCTGATTTGTCCAGAATTAGTCCTGCTACACTGTATATTTTCCCCCTACTGCCAGTCTGATGTTCCTTCACTGGTAGGATTAAAGAGGTGGTGTAGGTGCTACTTGCTTTCTCACTGGGAGTAAGGAATAAGTGCTGATACAAGTTAACAGCTGGAAATACGCAAAATGAACATAAGCTATGCTACTGAAATCACAGATCCTTTTAAAGAAAAAGGCCCATCAACTCATAAAACATCAACCCACATCTATCAAAACATAAACCCATGTGCCATATAGCCCTAAACCAAAAATTAGGAAGAATAATCAGGACTGTATGTTATTTTGGGTGGGTAATATTAGAAAGATACATTGTTTTAAATCAGTCATCAGCTAAAGGATGCCAGGATTGGTTTTGTAAGTGAACAGACCAGCAGAAAGCTGGCTGGGCACACCAGTAATCTTCAAAGCTTGATTGCTTTTTCTGATAGCTTTAGAAAATTAGTGGATGAAAGCATGTGTAATATATCTGGTCTGAGTAAAACACTTGATGTAGTGCCTTACAAAATCTTTACTTGCAAAATTAATTCAAATTGGCTTGGACATGGAGTACTGTCGCTTGGATTTAAAAATGGCTGGCTGAGTACAAATAAAGGGTAATGAAAAATGGCAATGTATCAAGTTGGTGGGAGGTGTCTGGTGGAGCTCTGCAGGGATCACTGTTTGGTCTTGTTTATTTAACATCTTCATTAACAATCTGGAAGAGGGAGTGAAACAGCATGTTAATTAAACTGACACATAATAATAAATCAGGGATTGCTTCTAATACCAGCAGTAATACTTTATAAAAAGGCAGCATAGTACCAAGGTTTGAAGAAAGGTTAAAAGTATAAATAAAAAAGGCTGAGATGAGATGTTACAATAGCATTCTGCTTTTTAAATTAAATAGTCCAAAATACACACTAAGTGAGAGTCAGAAGACTACTAGTAATCTACTGATTTAGAGCATGATTGCTCTGTGTACATAAACTAAAGTAACTGGAAACTCCCACTGAAAGAAGCACTTAATTTTTCTCCTAACATTTGCAGTGCATTAGATTCACTGGTAAAGTTTGAGTCAGTTCAGTTCACTGATCTGATGGAAAAGTAGTAGTTGGGGAGAGGGTTGTTTAAATGAGTTTTCTGTTGTTTCTACATGGGATTTACTGCTAAATATAATGTAAAGAAAGAAACTGAGGGACAAGAGGAATCAGTGATAGGACTGCATCTTTTAGTAACAGTCACAGGTAAATTGGTTTAGATATAAAATAGACCATCCCCTTAAGTATAGTTTTATAGTTTCATGACAGCCAAAATTCAGCATGTTAATGTTTCCACAATGTCATGACAGTAGTCCATTGTTATGTCATGCTGGATTTACTTTAATTACAAGTGATGAAAAAACTCAAATAGATGAGTAAACAGGAAGTTGTTCACCAAACAGTGATGAAAATTGATCAAGGACTACAGTTGGTTGTAGAAAAGAGTACACAAAAATAGGCTGCAATGGTAATACTCAGAGATGCCTATTTCTGTTCTACAAACATACATAATATAAAGAGAGATCTTAAATAATGGTGTTATTATCTCCTTGCTTTGAATGATTTACCGCAGCTTTTCTAAGCTGGCCCTTGGGCTGTGGTACTGCACTGAACCATAAATGTGGACTCATTTAAAAGGAGAGTTTGATGCTGCTTCCTAAAAGGTAAAAGAAGGGGAAAGAACTTTTAAAATCTCCTTTACCACACTCAATTTAAATTGTGCTGGGAACTTAACTCCCCAGAAAACACGAGAGTAGTATAAAGCTATGAGAGTCTCACAGTCATAAAGAGACTTCCTACATTAGTAGGAGAGGATTGTAAAACAATTAAGGAAAGGAAAGGAAAGGAAAGGAAAGGAAAGGAAAGGAAAGGAAAGGAAAGGAAAGGAAAGCTTTGCAGGCCCCACACTAAATGCTTTGTCCTGTTAGCTGCCTGGTGCAGCTTTTGGAGGGCCAAAGCTCTATAGTCAGACAGGAATAGATAGACAAGCAAGTCCATCTCTCCAGTGGAACTGCACTAAAGAATGGAGCTCTGGGAGATTCCTTGCCTTCATAGAATTGAATCTGTAATGCTTTGTGTTTAAAATGAACAGAAACCTATCAGGGGAACCAGATAATAGGACACACCAATCTGATGTCACATTCATTAGGTAGGCAATTTTTATTCATGAAATAGACACTGACCCATCATGCAGATGGGTATAACTTGAGTCCTCTGAAGCCAGTAGTCACACTGATATAAATGAGAACCGAGAAACCCAAATTCATTTGCCAATATAGAATAAAATATAATGTATATATCAAAGCATTCAATGCGCTTTAGCTGCAGTAGAGAGAAATTCTCTTGGCAGCTGTTATGCAATACCCCTAAAACTCTCTGTCAAGAGTGTAGTGAAAAACCACAAAAACATTAAAGGTTGTTTAGGTGTCAGCTATTGTATTACACTTTTCTCAACTAATTTATTCTCCGTGGTCTTGACCCGAATGCTACTATCCATTAATGGCACTAGTTGTGTTTAGTTTTATTTTTAATCCTCTCTTTTTAAAGATTTCTTTTCTCTTGTTGTTTGGTAGTTGTTTTTTTTTAAAAAAACTCCAGTAATTTGTGAAGCAGCTGCATTGGTCATGAACTACTTGCATTTTATTATACCTACAATGATTTTTAAACAGAAAGAATCTGCTCATGGGAACGCTAATCCTTCCATTATAGAAATAATTAAGCTCTTTTATTTGCGAGATGAAAATCTTTAGGGAACATATGAAAACTAGCAAAGAGCTATTTTTTATTTTTTTTTAAAGAGGAAAAATGATGATATAAACAGGCCTGCTAGTGTCTATTAAACTGTGGCATATGGAAAGGCATACAAACACTTATATAAATCTTTCTCAGTAGTTCTTCCATTTGGCTCAGGGAAAAAATTATAACTTTCTTTCTTTCCAAATGTACTATGGCAAGTTCTCACAAGATTCTAAGTATTTTCAATATTATTATGCTGCCATTCTTTTTTGTTAAACGTTAACCTAAATATTGTTATTCTATCTTCCTTTTCTCCAATTATCTATAGACTAGTTTTTTTGCAAAACATACTCTTCCCCAGAAAAACAACATTCCTTGTATTAAATTTACTTTCTTTATGTTTTTTGTTTTAATGGTGCATTTTATATGTAGCAACTTCTGTTCCTAAACTTCCTATATTATCTGGCTCTATATATTGCACTATATTTACATATGCTGGATCTAGCAGTCTCAAATATTTTTGAAAGCTTACTGACATAAAAGTGCTGTCTAATCAGCAGGTTTTCTCTCATAGGAGAAGATGAGAATATTCCTTGTCTGGTCATGCAGGGTGAGGATGTCTTAGGGGGAAGGGAACAGTGAGGTTACTGAGTTGTGAGGGAGGAGTGTCAAGAGGACAAATTCCAGAAAATCATGAGAAAGCAGACTTCTTTTTTTTTTTTTTTTTTTACAACAGGATTATCTAAATGGAAAGAAAAAAAAAAAACCAATGCCAGTCTAGAGAAGAGGAGAAGATGTCATTGATTAATAACATCATGACAAAAGACTTTGACAAGGTCCCTCACTAAAGGTTTTTAAAGAAAGAGTTGAGAGTTGCTTGGTGATCTAGGTCAGTTTTTACAGGGTAGGAGAGTTGTTCAGAGGGATCTGTACTGAATCTTATAGTCAGAAATGAACTGGAAATAAAACTTGATTAAGGTACAAGGTTTTCTATTGTTTAATCTATTGATGTTAATAAAAATGTGATTTTATTCCAAGTTGGAGAAAGTGGCAATAAAATGGAAGATAAAATATGATGCTGACAGACATAAAGCCAATGCACAATTAGAAAAAATTCTCAATTAGTATCTACAGTGTTAGGTTTGACCAAGCTCTCACTTAGAAATATGTTGCTGGAAGCACAATAGACAATTCTATGAAAAGATCAGATCAGTGGTAAACAAAAAGCAATTGAACATTTACTACTTTCAGGAAATGAATAGAGAACAAAACTGAAAATATCATTATTCTAGCACAGAAATTCATTATATGCTTTTGAATCCTTTGTGCATTACAGGTCATTGATATAGTAGAAGTGAAATAGTAAACTGGTAAATAAAAAGTGGGGAATGTTTTCCATACAGCTAAACTGAGTAGGGTTTTTTTTTTGTGAGCAAAAAGACCACTAAGATTTTATCAAGGCCTATAAGAGTCACTAGTGGCATAGTCAGTGAATAGAGGGTTATATTTCTTCATTTCTTGGAATACAAAAACTAGAGGGCATCAAACAAAACTAACAACCAACAGACTCAATACAAGAAGAAGAAAATTCTTAATACAGCACATAGCTCTTTATATAATAAGTAGTTTAACAATGAAATTTGTTGCTTCTAGATTCAGTGACTGCTAAGGCAGTGGGAGTTACACTGCTGATTAGAAGAACACGTCAAAGAAAAACCTACCAGCACTAGGAAATAAAGACATTCCTCTGATAAAGATTAATAGAAGATGGTACAGTGCCACAGTATATTACGTTACCACATACGTGCTATTGGCCACTGCTTGGAGGCTAAACAGACCTTTGTTCTCAGCTAGATACTGGTTTAGATAGATAGCCCTTGTTCTTTCATTTCTGTTGTTTCTATTCTTACAGAAGATGGAGAGAGAATTTACATCCTTTGTTTTGGGATTTTTTTTTTCTAAATAGAATGTGATGTAATAAAATTTTATAATTAAATATTAATATTATATAGGCTTACTTTCTTATATTTCCTTATTATGTGCATACTTCACCAGTGAAGTATTTTAAACT
Source organism: Todiramphus chloris collaris (assembly GCA_025345505.1). Taxonomy (NCBI): domain Eukaryota; kingdom Metazoa; phylum Chordata; class Aves; order Coraciiformes; family Alcedinidae; genus Todiramphus; species Todiramphus chloris. The sequence goes on along the minus strand of JANVCC010000049.1, from coordinate 6,241,919 downwards.
GATAAACACTTAAAATGCAAAAGGAAAAAAAAAGAAAGAAATCTGTTTAGTAAACAAGTACATCAGCGCTGGGAACTTTATGACAGTATTTTCTGGCAGCACAGCTGATCTTTCTTGTCCTGGTTAAAAACTAGAGAGGAGCGAAGATTAATTAAAATAATAGGAGCTTTTAAAAAAGCTCCATTTAATTTTAGGTTTACCTTTTTTTCTGAATTAGAGCAATGCCAGAGTTCCAGATGTGAGGATGCTGCTCATGGCAGTTAACACTCAATTCTGCTGTTACTCTCTTAAGAATTTGTTTGTATTCTAATCTGCAGAGCATCCAACATCTCATTTAACACATGCTTATTAAATGTAATTATTTTCTCTCCTTATAAGTCAGACTTGTATTCAAATGTTGATTTGGTTCTTGGAAATCAAGTTAAACTTCAGCTTCCAGCTGAGTTATGAACACGGAAAAAATAGGATATGATTCTACAAATACTGACCTAACAGCTTTTAATCCTTTCACAGAAAGGATTCACGAATTCTTCTGCCTGTGTATAAAGCTGCTCCATTCTGCTTTTCCAGTTCCATTTATAATCTATTTAAAGGCTGAAAAGATAAAAATGGACGAGAAAGAGTATTTCTGAAAACACATTTTGAGATTACCACCTAGACTGATATTCAAACAGCTATAGGTGATTATAATAGCCTAGTTTGAGAAAGTTACCACCTTGTCAGGTAGACCACATGATTGCTTCCATACTCCTCTTGATGTGTCAGAGTTCCACAGAAATAACCAGATGATGATGAATTATCCATTTAGAAAAATTAAAAGGTTATTACCTCATGAAAGGAATTAGTTCTTTGGTGGCCCATTGCAGAGAATCAAGGCCTCCAGTAAGCTTTAGGGATATGGGAATCTCGCTAGAACAAGGATAAATCATTTTTCATAAAAATCTAAGAGCCTAGCAGAAACCTGAGGAGCTGCACAGGCAATAGAGTAGGGTTAGAAGTACTAAGATCCTGAAGTCACAGATCCGCTATCCTGTCTAAGGCAGATGTTCATTCATCTGCATAACAACAGAGTTTGTGTGGCTTTAGAAGATTCCCTCTCCTTAGAGGTGTTTTTGTATTTTATTGTGGTTTTAGGTTTGTTTTGTTTCGTTGGGTTTTTTTTTTTTATGAGTACCTTCATAATGAGCATATGGGTGATCTACAGCAAACCTGAAGTTATACCCAAAATGAATCTGCGGCATGAAACTTTAGAGGTGATTTGTCTCACAGCATATGACTATTTGTGATACCTGTCAGTTTGTGGAAAAGAGTTTTCTGCAGTAAATGATAAGCAATCAAATAAGATCAGTGCTTTTGTTGAGGAGAGACTTGCACAAGCCTTTCTGTGCTTTAACTGAATTCCAAGACACAAAGGTGCTTGTATCACACTTGAAACGCAGATGAACTTTCAAATGGATAGCCATGGAAATGATAGCAGCTACTCTGTTGATTTCCATCATGAACTAAACACTGTTTTGACTGCTACACACAGTACTTCATAAACTCAGACATAATAAAAAGAAACAAAAAAAAAAAAATTAAAAAAATCTTAGCATTCTTTCTAGTTCTTTAACATACAATGATAGCCCTATAGAAATCCCATGCAGTTCTTGAGAAGGATATGCTGAAACAATGACTGAATTCTAACACAGTCAGCATACCAGACAGACTTTCACAAAACATCATTATCTTACCAGCCAGGATATTTAAACAATTCATGGAAAACTAATGCAATTTGTGCTGCTATATTCAGTGTTATGGTATGTTGATCTGTGAAAGCAGCTACTAGTGATACCTGGAATGCCCTGGAGCAAATGTGCCCAAATGTGGAGTTTCCAAGGTACTAGAAGAAGAAATTGCAATGTTTAACCTAATTAAAATATGTTCTAATAAGGAGCAAATTGGAAGAAACTGACCTAAAAAGATAGCCTAGTGTAAAACCAAAACCACTAGCTTCAGGCAAAATTCAATGTCAAGCATTACAGGCAAGGGGTTGGCAATCTTAAATTAGCAGGAATAGCATTTTTCTTTGAGTACCTCATTTCCATTGGATACTCAGTCAAATATATATATCTCACAGGGAAGAAGACACCTCTTCCAAATTCTTATGGACAGTACATACTTAAAAACCCTGTAGTCTTACACTCTCCTGAAAACACAATCTTCATTTCTCCATAGCTTTTTTTTTTTTTTGCGTGTGTGTGTGGTGTGGATTCCCAAAGAAAAGATAAATGTATCCTTCTTTCCCCATATCTAAAGAAGGATGGATTTCACCAAGAGGTTCAACTGTCAATTTATAGCATCTATACATATAAGTCATCAGTTGTACTAATGTCTGCCTTCTTAAACTGCCAAAACCAGTCAAGGTTATATATAAACAAAGTCTGTTTTCAAAAAGCCTATTAAAAAAATAGTGTAAAGATAAATGGAATGTCTCTCTGAATATTTACCTTTCCTTCCTTTCAGTCTCTGAAGTTGCACTTGAAATGTAGCAAACAGTTATCTGCTATTCCTTCTGCTGAGGTCAGGCGGATTCTCCATGAAATTCAATGTGGTGCAAAACCAATTAGTAAGAGTGGCATATTATTTTTGCAATCACTGATACAGAATACAACTAACTGTCAGATATGAAAGTGTATAGCAATTTGTAGAGATAAATATATACAGTGGATAAACAGGAGATAATGTAGTTATATAAGAATTGAATTTGGTATCTAGACTTTCTGGAATCACAGGCTTTAAAGCAGATATAATCCACTCATGCTTTTATCTGCCTGAATTTAATAGACTACTATTCTGTGGTTTACTGTCATGCAAAATCATACCAAGGTGCTTTAAAAAAACACAGGTATGACACATATATATCAGCAGTTCTTATTTGTTGTCATACCCGTTTGACATTGATTATTTTACTGTAATTCTGTTTGCGTTTCAAGGAGCACTGCATGCTGTACCTGCTGCCTGTGTCACAATGCTCATCTTTTTCCTTAATTTCCAATGTGTGGCATGAACATGTTGCTGCTGTCCTTGCCATCCAATGTCATACATCCAAGAAGTTCCATATGTACCTTTACTTCATATATTCTTTAAAAAGACATTTCTCTCAGTGAGCATCCTTTCAATCTTCCATCTTAATCTCCAATAACATGCTACTGGGTCCATTCTTAATATCTGATCCAAATAATTTTTGGTAAACTGATCAAGGACACTACTTGGTTTGGGAACAATTCTATCCAAACAGTGTAGCAGAAAGAAAAAAAATAAAATAAAAAAATCACTGCAATTATGTCCAAATGCTGTGATAAAATCAGGTACACATGACACAGTAACAAAAAGTCTGCACTATTGTGATTTCCTATGTGAGGATTATTACATACATGCATCACGTGAAGGAACCCTCAAGTTTCTCTCCAGAGTCTTAAAGAAAACTTGAGTTCTATAGATTTTGTAGGTATCTGCAGTTTATTCTGTAGGTATCTGCAGTTTTTAAACACATGCTAATGTTTTCTGTCTGATAGATAGCATTACATAAAGAAAAAGTAACTAATCGTTAACCAGAAAAAGAGGTGACATTTTGGAGTTGGATATAATATGTGACAAGAATGTATTTCACCCTGTTATGCACCCTTCTTGGTGTGCATTCATGAAATGCTAGTCAACAGAAATTAAATACATTTTCATTACACGATGAAGTGAAGCAAGATCTTTGTCAGGTAAACAGGTCATCACTGCATCTATTCTGCCTGCAATGTTTTGCAGGGAAAAGTCTAAATACAACATTTGGAAATGTCATAAGTACAGGAGGAAGAGGTAAATAGAACAAAGCTCAAGGAGAACTTGCACGTCTGTTAAATGACTGCTGTTCACTTACCTGGATGTGTTACTGGTTAAGAGGCATCTGCTAAATGTGAAATTGAGAAGCTGGGGCACAGTAATTAAAATTCTGAATTGAACGTGCACACACAAAGCAGTACTTTATATTGTGCTACATGAAGGCGTGTAGACATGAGCATAAAGGAAAAAGGTGAGTGGATTAGGAATTTCTTATCACTATGAAAAAAAACCTAGTTTGTTCCTGCATAGCTTTTTCCCAGCTGGAATTTTGCTAACTTCAAAACTTTGTAAAAAACCCGAGAAGTTCCAGCCATGAACTAACATCCAGATAAGCTTTTATACTTCTGTACTCTCACTTAGCTACCCTTACAACACCCAGGTAAACAAAAAACACACCAAATCTTTGACTTTAGGGCGAGGACAAGCGTAAGTCATTGTTTTAAGTGAATCAGCTTTGGGGGGTTTTGTGGCTGCTGTTGAAAAAGGAAGCACAACTGTTACGTAGTTGCTGAAATACTGCTGGTAATGTGAGAATTTGCCTTAGTAAATAAACTTTGTGAAGTACATCTGCCATTAGATAATTTACGTGTGGGTTTTGGTTTTAGTTTTGTTTTGGCTTTTTTATATGGCAGCAGTGTAATATTTGCAGTCAGTTGAGCATCTTCCCTCAGAAGAAGTCCACAGTCAGCAGCGCAACAAAGCATTTGTGTGCAGCATTAAGTGAGATAGCTAAGACCCAGACAGCAGATACACACATTCCCCTATTGTTTGGTATTAGACAGCTCTTTACATTTCCAATGCTGATGCTTCCACCCACTGTGAAACAGCTGTTAGGAGTCCCATGTTTCCCTACTGATCAAGGTAACTGTCACTTCTGTAGGTCTCTGAATCACTGTGTTGACGTCAAGGGCTCAGGATTTTAAGCACTGTGCTCCCCCAAACTGGAGATGCCACAAGTCTCTACAGTTGTGGGCTTTATCATCATTTATAACATAAGATTTCTTAAACATTATGAAAATCTGCAAAGTCTTTAGATTTCACAAGAGCAAATGAATGTAGGGTCCAGATCATCCCATGTGCAGGGTCTAAATGGAAAGGAGGAGACAGAACTTTGATGTAAAGAGCACTCTGAGCATTATTTTGATCACTGTGGACTTTGTTAATCTCTGTACTTCATGTGGTTTCAATGAAGAAAATGTTCCTGCTTAGACAGGATAAATAGGCTGACTCCCATACTGGATCCATCTAGCCCAGCAAAGTCAACAGCATATCCATATTAATACTGAAAACACCCATACACAACAAGAACAGAGTAGTAGAGTGTGTCTTTTTGTAACCAGATCTCAGCATAGACCTTTAGGCAACATCACAAAAGTGTTAGGTTTGTTGTTATCATTTCACATGTTGGGTTTACATTTTTGCCCGCTTCTGTGTCTTTTGTGTCTTTGTTTAATGAATAATTACTTAAAAACAACTTATATTCTTAATTCTGAATTACTAAACATTAATAACATATACGTTTCTCTCAGGCATTCAGTTCTCTTATAATTCCTTTGAATTGCCCCTGTGCTTTATGGCTTTTCAGAATTTATGGGCTTGGACTCACTAACTAGCTTTACAGAATTTAGTACTTTATAAGTTAATGTCCCTACATAAAAGAGATATGAAACAAAATGATCTGCCAAAAATCTATATACATATATTAAATATCTAGAAAGATATTGAAAGTGGTATCAAATGGGGAATTCACTTAAAAATGAAAAAACTTTTACAATAGCCAAATATTAAATGAGCAAGGAGAAACTTAAATTTACATTAAAGTTCACAGAAAAAATACAATGGAGAGACTGTACTTGGTCTTATGTACTTATGCATGTTGAATAAGAAAACACTTTTATGACTATGCTTGTGAACAGAAAATATCAACAATACTAAAATACAATAAAAAATTTCTAACTATACCCAGATTTTATTTGAAGTTGAAATCTAGATCCTGCTAAAATATCTGAGCATTTAATTAGAAATTGTACTCTAACAAGAAATAAGGTAGCATACAGTCAATAGGACCTTTTAATGGGTAAAATGGGAACATAAAACCATTTAGACTTATGACTCAGGTGTAGGAACAATGACAGAAATTAAAGAAAATAGAAGTTTCATTAGAAGAAGGTCAAGTAATGAGTAGTATGAAAAGCAGTCCAAACTAGCCTAAAGCCACCCAGTGTATAGCAGTATCTTTCCTACTCCAGAAAGTTTTTATTACGTTCCTTGATTATAAATGTCAGATTAGCATGCATATCCTAACATTTAGATGAGCAATGCAATTCATCTTTTAACTTCTGTGCCCTGAAAACTCCCAAGATAATATTTTTAAATTAATTGCAAGTATGAGAAGTCATTTCGGGAAACACAGAGAACACAGTATTTCCAAACTATTTTGTGAAAGAAAGCTCTTTCACACTTCTAATGCATTGGTAAAATATTTAATTAGAATTAAACTGCAGGTTCCTACTACAAAGGCCTTCTAAAGAAAACCAGAAATTCTTCTGTAAAACAGAGATAAAATTCTGTGAGAATTTGTGGAATCTACCTGTACAACTTTAATTTTTTTTTATCTTACCATAAAAAGGTCTGAAGTAATATCAGTTTTACAATTGTAAGGATTTATGCATTGATGTCATGGGCTTGTCTGAAAATACTGCAATTGCTTCTTTTAGCTAAATACCTGTGTGGGAGTTACAATAGAAGTTTAGCCCAACTACTGAGTTTTTAAATGGTTGAGAAGTACTCTTACAAAAATGCGTCTCCAACTGCCTTGTTCAGTAATCTGTAAAATTCAGTCATTATTTCAGACTAAGAAATATTGTAGGCTACCTGGAAAAATTAATAATTTGATAAATAAAAAAGAGATAACCTTGATAAATATGACTAGTAAGAAAAATATTAGCAAATGAGAGCACATGATTTTTTCCCCCCTCTTTAAATTAGAAATAAAAATATTTTTCTGGAAATTGTGTGTATTTTGATTGATGATAATGTTTTTTCAACATAATTATGACAAACACTCTTAAAGAGCAAATAAACAATAAAAAATAAAATTTAAAAACAGGTTCAAAATGTGATTTAAATTGTTTTTAAGGTAAATTGCTAAGCTTTTAATTTCTGAGTCTGAATAAATTGTTGGTTTGTAATTCCAATTTCATTTGCCTTTTCCTTATCTGATTGATAGATGGAAACTTTTAAATGTATTGAGCTGCCTTTTTATCCAAGTACATCAAGTCACTAAGTTTATTCTCATGTAATTCAGAATAGGAGGCTGAATTTTCAAAAATTATAGGTTTGATTCTTATATTCTTTTTCTCAAGATTATTTTAATCAGTTTTAATCTATTTGATTGATAGTATCACTGACAGATATAAATAATAAATTTTCACTTGGAGTGAAAAAAGAGCCAGGTAACTAAATCCTGAGGTTTGAAACATCCCCCATATAAAAAAATATTAATGTTATGATTATGGATTTAATTAAAATAACATAATGAAACATATAGCTAAATGTAGTGTAGGAATAACACAGAGTTTCTGACATATTATTAGAAATAATACACTTATTTATTTAAAAATCTTTAGCACTGAGAAAGGGCCACTTGTCTGTTTTCACCAATGGACTAGAAGATTGATTCATTTTGTATAAGGGGATGAAGTTAAGGAGGTGAGGATGTGAAAATGTAACATTCACAAAATTTTAAACTTTATAAACTCCTTAGTTTATCTTTCTATGGCAGAATGATAAGAAAAATTAACATAGTTCAGCAGAGTGGAGGTCAATGAATTCATTCTTGCAATGGGAAAATGAAACAGTTTGTTCATAAAGTATATGCCTTCCCCAAGGCAAGTGGTAATAATAATAAATTCTTTGGCCTGAGAATCGCATTAGAAAAAGAAGGTTGCATTTAACTGAAAAGTACATCGTGAAAGTAAAAGCATGAAAACTTTTATATTCATAGGAAATGAACAGGAGGGCATCATGGGCAAAAGAGTAGTATGCAAGAATAACGTGGATTTAAGATTAAGAATTTCCAGAAAGAAAGTAATGTTTGTATTAATATTGGAACAGTAAATTCAATGTCAGGAATTCTGGACTAGGAATGAATTTAATGATAAATTTAATATTAACAAAATCAATATGCAAGAGAGATAAAGAATATAACTACAAATGGAAATATTAAAAACATTTTAGCCACAGAGGTCATATTGGCAGACATTAGGTCACAGACAAAAAGGAAGTCTATCCAAAGAAAACATGCCTGCAGAACTATGGGAATTCATGTTATTGTGACTTCCCAAACAAAAAACCTGTATAGGTGTTACCTGCAAGAATACTTTCATGTCGTTCTATAGGAAGCAGTATTTGTAAATGCCAATTTTGAACAACTGTTTTGAACTTTAAAAATTCCAAAAAATTCCAAAATTAAAAAAAAAAAAGGTATTGAATATGAACATACTTTTTTGATAATTCAGAAATACATTATTATGCATTTATAATAATGCTACAGATATGGTCAACAGTCTGGATGTTGCATGACAAATCATCTTTCTCAGTATACTATATACATTACTTGTTGTTTGGATTGTTGAGTACCACCCTATCGAACATAACCGTTGCCCTTCTGAAGATGCATGTGAACTAACATAGCTGCCCTGTTTAGCTCGCATAGTATCACCTCAAAGCATTAGTGGACTGTGTAAACCATGGTGCAAGTTCTGAGGATATAATAAGGGGAAGATGAAAATTAAGCTTTCTAAAATTTGCCCCATGTATGAAGCTGATCAATAATTTTTTTTGGAAGCTTTTATATTCTAGGAAAATTTGAGCTCACTTACAAAGCTCCTGTGATATCTGTTCCATACTATGTCTAAATGCAGCTTGGCTATAAAAGCAACAGAGATTTTTTTTGTCCTAGGTATTTTCATTTGTATAGTTCCCAATGTGCAGCAGCAAAATGTCCAATAGCAGTTACACTGGTCCTAAGATACCAATGGGAGCTTATTATGTCTTATTGTTTATAAAATAAGGTGTCACTAGAGCTTCATGTAAGTGAGAAATTAGTGTTATTTAGTATACACTACATTCATTGTGTTGCAACATTGTCAGAACGATAGCATTTTTGTGTTTAACAACTGAAGAAAAGCTGAAGAAAAGACATTTTCAAAGCCTGGAAAAGACTCATTCAGTTGTAGAAAATAGATTCATTTATGTGACCTATGTTAAAAAATATTGCTCTAACAATGATCTTAAAATAACATTCTATAACACCCATCAATGCTAAGTCAGTATCACACATGTATTTTTTTTAAGGCTTACAGTAATTCAGAAATGAAATCATAATATTAATGTAATTTATCAAATTACTAAATTATATGGTTATAAATTAAATATGTTTTTCTTTGCACTAGAATACATCTTAGACACTCTCGTGTGTAAAAAAAAAATAACATAAATCCATACTCTTACCTGCTCTCAGGTCTACACTCAGTCAAAACATACATATATGAATTGAGAAAATCCTATTCAGGTACCAAAATGTCATGGAAAATAAATAAATAAATAAAAGGAAACTGTTGGGGAAAATCTGGAAACTAGTCTCTGTAAATACAATTATAGAAGCTGTAGACATCAGTTATTCCTCCATAGTGAAACATGAAAATTATTGACAAACACTATTTAAATATGCAACCAGATACTCAGTTCTACAACATATTAGAATTGTTTGGTCAAGGAATATAAACAATATTATACTATTTCCATAAGCAAGTAACAATAGGCAAAATCTGAATTTTATAATAGAATCTCAATTCTATAGTAGTATGTACCTGTTTCGTATTCCACTTTTATCATACCGCATATGATTTTTTACAAAGAATTATATAATTCCAATTTCTTCTTTTTTTCAATCAATTGAATTAAAATTATTATTTTTCATTCAATTGTATTTAAATTCAAGGGTGAGTAAATTTTATTTTTGTTACCAGAAGCTTTCTGGAAGAGTCTGATTTCTACAAACCAGTCATCAGTGTTTTGACTGGCTGTTCCCTCAGCAGTGGGTCAGTAATGGGAGACAGTTGCATTCCACCTGAAGAAATATGTTAGCATTTAAACTATCTTAAAAAAAAATGAAAACTCTGAAAAATGTCTGAAATGCCTGATAGCGAAGAGGCAAACTGTTTTTTAGGGTATGTGGTGACATCGTTGAATCTGAAGTAATAGGAAAAAAAACCAGCCAAACCAGCCAGCTATTTTCTCACATGCCTTGCTAGCTGGTTATTGCACTATATATTTATACACACACACTATATATATATATATACACACTATATATATATATACACACTATAATACTGATTATTTTCTTGTTCTGTACAGACTTATTGACCCACAAAAGCTTCATAGCTTATTAGTTCAGCATTACTCAAGCATTTTACATATGTCATATGTTGCAGAGAGAGATGTGAAGATGTTTTTCTCTCACTAAGGCAAACTTTGACATAAATTTTCAAAGTAAATTGAAGCTGCCACCATCTTTTTACAAGTCTACATAACCATATAAAGCAAACCAAGCTTATCTTTAAACCACTTACTAGAAGAAAAGCAGTCTGAGGAATTAGGGAACAGAAGGGACCCTTTTAGCTGTACATATGTAATAAAAAGAAAAAGGGGAAGGTCTGATTTGGCTTTACAGATATGATGTTTTAAAAGGATCTAGTTTTCATGTATGTGAAGCACTTTCTAGTGCTTTATTTGTGTTCATGCTACTATAAGCTGATGGTGTCTAGATCTTCACTTTGCAATTGGCCTCTATTTTGACTGTGTCTCAAGGGCAGGAGGTAGCAAGGAGGTTATACTCAACTTCTTTAAACTTTCTTGTTGTACTAGTGATTACTGTATCTTACTCAATGATTCAGTTTTGAATGCAGCTTTCTTGTGAGCAGATTAACAGCACACACTTTGGTACCGCAAACAATCTAATTGAAGTTGAATGAACAAAACACAAATAAGGATCAGAATCATTCAATATATCAAAGTACAATGTGAAAACTGACAAAATTGCATAGCTTGCAAAAAAAAAATCCATTCTGTAAGATGGTTTTGTACATTTCAGTCAATTACGTTTTGTCAGTACCAAAAAAATCCAACATAACAATAGAACTTTTAAGGATAGACAGATTTCAGAGCAGTACGTGTCAACTTACCAACCACTTCTGTTATACTGCAAAACTTGACTGGGATCCACATTATCTAAAGGAAGCTCTGAGAACTATAGCATATTTTTAATTGCTTTCCTGGGTTTTTCCCTCCTCTCAAACACAAAGGAGGAAGATCAAATGGTACATTTTAATGAGTGCTGGAGTGTCTCTTAATATACATTTGTAACTTAGAGAAACTGAAATAGTTATGAATAAAAGTATACACAGTGTTTCCTGATTGAAGACCACTCACTTGCAGAATTCCACTGGTCAGTTGACCTTTGTACTTCAGAAGAACTTGCACAGATTTGCTTACCTAGGGGATACCTCTAAACTACTGGAATTGGAAAGACTTCTCGATTCTAATGTTTTGACTTGACCTTGCAAAGGAGATCAAAAAGCCAGCATGTATCTGTCCTTCAGCTTTTCTATCATTAAAAGACAACACCACCACCACCCCCAAACTAAAACAAAAAAAAACCCCAAACCTACACCTGAAGTCAGTATTTGGTACTCTCAACTGTTATGTTGAGCAATTTCTGAAGATGGTACATACATAAGAATAAAAAGAAAAAAAGCAATTAATGACACAAAGGTGAACTAACATTTCAACTGACATTTTCATACATGATTTATACTTTCCCCACCAGTCAGATGATGGATCAGTCAAACTACCTTAGCCTGAAGCATGAAAAAGTGGAAAAGGTGTATATACTCTGGCTTAGAGCTTTCCCTGGGGTGACTTTGAAAGCATTTTCTACAGTCTTAAAAAAATAAATAAATAAAGGCAGGGAGTAGCTTATATAAAGGCATAATGAATAAAAACTCAAAACAAAACAACAAACAAACCAAACAAAAATTGGTTGAAACAGAAACTTTCTAATCTTTGTAAATGTTTTGTAGACTTAAGGAAGTAATCCTATTTCAGATAAAGACACTAGAACTCAGAATTGAGTTAAACAGCAGTTTTACCTCTAAACATGAACACTAGTCTGTTATGGTAGGATTGTTTAAATGGCATGTTTCTGATCCTGTTTGATTATTTTTCAGTCTGTAAGGTATTGATTTGAAAAAATGGAAGAAAAACTAGCTTGCATTTGGTAGGGAAATACAATGATTGAAGTCTGGCATCAACAAACCTCAGCATGACCTGTTGAAATTACCAAAAAGAAAAAGGACTTTGAAAAAAAAAAAAAAAGAAAGGATGTAGAGAGAAAGATAGAAAAAGTCATATTAGCACAAAACTTTCTTCTATTCCCTCTGGGGAAAAAAGTTTTCTAAACTTCCATAGTGCAAAACAGAAATCATGCCAAGAAAGGTCATTTACTCAGGTTAGAGGAGACAAATAGTTTTCATCCTAACAAGCATGCACATGTACTCTTATTTGCTGAATATCAAAGCACCCAGCAGAGAATGTCAGGAAAGGACAAAGATTATTGTCTCCCATAAGAGTGCCTATAGTGAAAAGCTGTGCAAATTTCAGGTAAAATGAAAAACTCTTTTGACATGGTGAGGCTTCTAACAACACACACCCAATCCAAAACTCAGACTTATTAAATCAAGAAAGTGGAAAATATTCACATCTATTGCTGGAAGGAATATTGTGAAGAGCTGTTCTCCACATCCAATGACTATCAAAGCCCCATGGAAAAGAATTTGTTGAACCAGAAACTTTTCCCCATTTAGATCAAAGCTAAAAACGGTAATGAAGAAAAGAAAAATAAAATTAAACAAAAAATCCCAACACCTAATGCAACGGACAACATACCAACAGAACTGCTAAAAGCATCAAATAAAAATCAATCTGTGTTTTCCACATGATATCTATGAGTCTGGATTTATAAAGCAGAACATGAATATCATGCAATTTTTGGTGCAAAAGTATGTTTTGCTTTTTCTACGACAGGCTTCTACAGTAAAAAAAAAAAATTCATAGGAAGAATTCTGTCAAAAATGTGCATTGGAGTTTGTGTCTTATGAGCAAACAGGGAAAAGATCTTCATTACCAGATAAGTTCATTTAGGTTCATTTTTCATGTGACGTAACTTTAATTAGAAAGAGTTCTTTAATGAATTTGAAGATCAACTGTGCAGGAACGAGATTGTTTGGGACTTACATCAAATGCAGACTTAGCTGCTTCCTCATATCTTTGGGGATTCTGTAATTTTAAGCTAGTCTGAAGTTTCTTTAGAAGTCCTTAAGAGTATTTTGGTAACATTATTAATAGAGTGTCTCTAATTACTGGGTGGTTTCAGTGTAATTATGGAAATGTTCATGGTACACGGTATTAATTTCTTCCAGTACTTTTAAGTTTGTGCGCTGATGTGTAACACATTCTAATACTTCTGCACAAATGCAACCGGAAGTGAGCTGAAAACACGTATGTTTTACAGAGAGAAAGAAGATCAGTGAAGAGGTTTAACTTCATGCTTTCTCCAGCTTAAAAAAAAAACCCATGCAGCCTATGAAATTGCTGTGTTTATTTGTACAGTAGTCTCCATTAAACTTTCCCAGTATCTGCTGTTGGAAGATGTGGCAAAGGTTCATCTATGTTTAATGATAAGTAGAATCTAGCAATAGCACAATATTGCACTAGTTCCTGTAGAGATTTGGGAAATACACTTTTATCAATTATGAATTTGATACAAATATAAATACCTGGGTTTAGGGTAACCTTTCCTTCTAGCTCTTTCCTAAAGCTTTATTATTTCTTATTCCCAGAGGCAAAATAACATAGCTGTGACACTTGGCATGTTTCTGAAAAGCACCATCAAACCACCTAAAGAAGTTGTTTACTTACATTCTGAGTGTCTGCACTGAAAGAATTGTCAAGCTTGTGATTGTTTATTCTGTTTTAGGAAGAGAAGATTGAGTGGAGATGCACACCAGCCTTAATGACTAACTCAAATAAGACTTCTCTTTTAATCGTCATGGGACATTTTGCCCTCTCCATGCACAAAAGGAAAATAAATGTTTTCTTTTTGTTTTCATTTCAGGTTACAAAGAAAACAGAGAATAGTAGATATATTTCTATCAAAGGAAGCCATGTATTAGTCTATATTACAGCCATCAAAAATTGGCTCTTGACCCTAATTTCTATACAAAATAGGAAAAAAAACCCCAAACCTAAAACAAAGGCAAAAACTAGCACTGTCTCTGTATTTAGAAAGCTATGTCACCAATAAAGACTGTTGAAATCACAGTAGCTACTGGGTAGAAAACAATGATCACTGGAATATCAACCGTTCACTTGGATTGTGCAGATTTTAATACTCCAAATGAGTTGAGTAATTTTCCCGTGCACTCATACTTGTTTATATTTGAGCAAACATGTGAGACGATAACAGAATAATTTAATGGAGTATTTTAAAGAAGAATCTGACTTCTTAGTAAGTTTTGTGACTACATTATTGCTCTCAAGATTATTATTAGTTCTAAGCAAATATGACAAAAGAAGTTCTGCAATCACTTCTTTCCAGCAGTATTTACACAATTTTAAATCTCAGTTTTCTTAAACATTTGGCTGAGAAACTTTTATGGAACAGTCACACACAAATGACTGCATTACTGTGACTTTATAAGTATAACCTATCAAACAAACTGCATTAATAAGGTATATAGATACCAAATAACCATTTCAAATCAAACTCCACTGATTTGAACCACTTTTATGGTGACTTAAACTTAAGTATTTTACTTTACAACTGTAGGAAACATGGTCTATTACAGTTATTATGGATAATCATTCATTAAAGTAGAGGAACACGGTAGCTTTACATTGCATGTTGATATGCCTGCTAGAATGAAATCTTGTTGGAATAATAACATAATGGGTTTCATATAAAAGCTGCAGGTATTGCACAAGATATAGCTAGAGAAATCATACAGAAAGGAACGACTGAGAACTGAGTCCGATGGACTCTTGTTTCACTGCGTATACTGATTTAATTTCTAAATATTCATCTGGCACCTGAGAATTTCTGCCCCATCAAAATTTTCTACGAAGATTTTGTATATCCAGTTAATTTACCTTTCTGACCAGGGGGAGGTGGGGGGATAAATCAGACTGTTATAACTAATCCTCCTTAAGCCTAACTTATACTATGGGGCAGAGCTGCTCCATGGTGCTTAGCAGCACCTCGGTCCCTCAATGCTCCCTCTGTATGAAAGTTCTAGGTCAGGACACTGCTCACCATTCTGGCACTCGAGCAGGAGGGAAAAGGAAAGTGCTCCAGCCAGTCCCCTGATGGGAATAATCAAAGTGAGAGGATTGTGCATGTTCACTGCAAGTGGGTGCTCGTAGAATAAACACCCTGGAATCAGAACAGACTGGCAATGCAGGCTGCCATAGTAGCAACTGAGAAATTTGAAAATAATAGTTATTTCAAAAGTTTTTATTATTCCTTTTTTTTTTTTCATAAAGCTCCAGAAAAGTAATTGATTTAGTAAAAAAAAAACCAAAAAAAACCAAAAAAAACAAGCATATTTTGAACATTTTTGTCAGCTCTGATTAAGTTTTAGTGGTTTGAACTCCAATTTGCAGAGCTGAATTTTTTTGTCTGTATGTAGAGACAAAGCAGTACAGACTGTCCTCTGTTCTGAAGATGATCTGATATATTACAGGCTACTTTTAGCCCAACCCCCAAATCTATTGTTATAATCTATAAAAACAAGAATACCTCCTTATCTTTGGAAGAGTTTAATTAGTACAAAATGTAACATTCAAAAAGATAATGTATAATTAATAACTCCAGCAAAGGTGGACAAAGAAGAAAGAGACAGTAGTCTTTGTACATTCTTAAAAGCATTTAACATGCTATTTATCTTAAATTAATGATCAAATTGTGTAGTAATAAATGGGGGGAAAGCTCAAATGATATCACTAACTGCATTTTTATTCTCTCAATGGAAGATTGTTTCACTGGCTATCTATGGCTTTTTGCTGTGTCTGAATTATTTTCTTCAATTAGGAGCTACACTGTCACGCTTAATAGGTTTGTCACAGGCTGTTTTCTTGCTATTTCTAAGTATGTTGACAGATTATTAATAGGTAAAAGATTTATAAATTTGAGATACCTTGCCCATTCTTACAATGATATACTGTTGATGCAATCCATAAATGCAATCCTAAATTTCATTTTTTGGGGTCTCTTCATCTCAGGTTGTGAATAACTCTGATGTTGAACTTACGGTATTTATGCAAGATTTAGGGCAGAGGAGGGAGTCACATTCATTTGTCAGGAACTACTATCAAAGTTTGCTGTGTTGTAGATAAAACATCGAAGATAAGAATATTAAATAGAGTTACAAATTTCTTCTCAATATATTCCTCAAGACAGTTTATTTTACTTTGTCACCAAGTTAAATGAGTTCAAAACCTTAATCTAGTAGTTAAAAAAACCCAGAATTATAAAAATGATTTAGAATTGCAATTCAGTAATAAAACATGTGCAGACTCAAACCTCAAAAAGTCTCACTGATTGTCTTCCTTTTCTGTTTAGTCTTACTTTTCCTGTTTTTTTCTTATTTCTAACTTTACCACAGCATCAGTATCTATTTAGCAGTTAATATTGATTTGAAAATTTTCTCAAAAGTGCAACAAACTTTAATTGATTATTTAAAAGCAGATCCAGGTACTTGGAAGAAAAGTGGTGTAGAAGACAAAAGTTTACAAGAAATCCAACTTCATAAAATAGTTTCATCAAACCATTCTGGAATTCACAAATCTGATACTTTCTTTGACTTCAGTGAACTCAACAGAGCTACACAAGTGGAGATTTTCCTCCCCCTTTTCTTATTGGACACTAGTGGATTACGCTCATGTTTCTAACCCTAGTAACTGAAGTAAAAATCTTTCACCAAAACTAAAATTCCCCCAAAAGAGAAATAAGTTCCAAGTGGGTTTGGGACCTGCAATTTTTCCCTTCATGTACGTCCTCTCAACTGAAGGTTTTAATAAAAATACATGGTCCTGGTCATTACTGAAATGAAAAAGCATTAGAATATAATTTTGTACAGTTCATCTTTACCATTACCACCTTATTCTTATAAGACTATCTACAAATTCTGACAGTGATGTTTTTCTCCGCAAATACTTTACACCTTTTGAATGGCAACTGCGCCAAATGCAGATCTCTTCAAGGTCACAGTTGAACGTCTCCACTGAGACTCTTAATTTAAAAATACTTTTTTTCATATTAAAATCCATATGATGCAAATCACACTAATTTTGTAGAATGCTTCTATAAACACACAGAGAGTATTTATGTGACCAATGTTTACTGCTCTCTTTTTTAAGCAAAAATCCCACTGTTAAGGACATGGTTGTACAAAACCAAATTGACACTTCTCTAATTGTAAAGCAGCTTTCCAAATACACTGGTAAAAACAGTCACATTGGGAGCAGTGTTCTGATGGAGGACTGGCCCAACAATAAAATGTTAAATTTTTTTTGTTGTTGTTTTGGGTTTTTTTTTTCCCACTCAGTCTTTCTCATCATAACTACAAAAATCTGCCTGATACTCATTCTACTTCAGTTTTTACACAGTCCTATAGAAAGAGAAGTAAATATTCTCCATTCAGTTAAAACTCTACTATTAGAAGAAAGACAAAAATCACTTCTTGTTTTGTTTGGTAGATTTTTACAGTATGCACAATACAGGAATGATGACATTAAAGTTTGCCTATGTTGCCTGACACTCATTATAAGATCCTTTGTATAAGTGATTTTTTTTTTCCCACTTAAATAGAAATAATCTGTGTTAGTTGTTCAGTTTGAGTTTCCAGGGGAAGTCTCTAGTCAAAGCAGTTAATCTGTTACAGAATGAGTCTATTTCAAATATTTTCCTGAATAAAAAAGAAACAACCAAAACAAAACAAACCACAAAAATAAACCCAACCCACACACAAAACAAAATACAAAACAAAACAAAAACCCCACAAAACTAAAAACCAAAACCCAAACTTCCTGCAGGCCTCTTGTTAAGACTCTCTATGCTCATGCTTTTTCAAGTGATTTGGCTGGTGCTACTCTTGACATCAATCCTGTCCTTTACAACCTGTAGTGGAAATAATGGAGATCAACCATAAATGGACCAAGTTAGAAATCTTGTGAAAATGACTGGTTATATTTGATCAGCTTTGACAGACCTTTGCAATTAACAAAGAATTCAGACCACTCATGTCATGTCATAGAAGATGTGATTTTCGCTGAGCATCATAGAGCCCAGAACTGTACAGTAGCCTACTCTGTGTGCTAAAGGCTTGTCCAGGTTGCTGGTGCAACTAAAGACAGTAAACAGAACACTGATGTTCTCAACATTGTCCCAGTGTCTCTCAGGAGACATAAATGAAGAAGCTACCTAATTGAAATGCTGAGTAGAAAACAGACTAAGTAGATGGGAACAAGGTTCCTAGTGAGTTGGTAAGATCTCCAAAATGCAAAGAACACTTCGAAGAAAGAACCTAGGAGATGCAGGATGAGAGAATTCACTATTTCTCAACTACAATATTAATCCATTCGCAGAAATATACGCAATTGTCTACTGAAAAAACATACCCTTTTAGGACTGATTCAACCTGGGAAGCATAATGTGCTCTTGTTGATCATTTCCTCTGCTTAAGTGACTCTTGTGGTTTATCCAGTTTCATCCTTGCTCAGAACTCACACCAATCTGAACATCAAGTTTGAAAAACACACCCCTGAAACAGGAAAGTATAATATTAGGCCATCACAGGCTTTCCCCCTCCTTCCTTTCCTTATGAGTACTGTCCCCATTAGTCATCACTGCTTAAGGTCGACCTACTCTAGGCTTGAATTACTTATTCATTTTGTCTCTACCATTTACGTTTCATTAGTGGAACAAAGTGGAAGAAATGATGTAGGGTATTGTTGAGGGAAAAACCAATCACAGGGTTACAGCACTTGAGAAAGACTCTGGAAAGCTGGGTTCTGTGAGGCTTGTTAAACTAAACTTCTTAATAGGAAATCGGTAGCTCTGTGGTATTTTTTTTGTTGTTGTTGGTTTTTTTTTATCCAAAGGGTCTTGATTTTGTATACTTGGTTTCTGTGAAAACTCAGAGCATTGATTTAGATATAAATAAAATCCAAGTCTTATGAAATTAGCAAAAGCTTTTGACCTCAATGTTTTTGGTTTTTTACTTTCTTATCTGTGAAATGGAAATAGTACCCTTCCATCTCACAGGAGCATTATGAACGCACATACATTAAATTAATGTTTGAAAAACACCTATACATTGTGTACATGAGAACTACATAACAGACAATGAAGTGATTAACAGTTTCTTCCTCAGATCAGAGACCTAGTGGCATTCAGTAAGCCAGTCAGACGAACAACAATTAAAGATTAAATGAAATATTGAACCTCTGTCATTGGGTGAATTAAATTATCTTGGCTTACAAGGCAAAGCACGGAGTTTGTGTTAAAAATAGCACGCATTTGTGTAATTGCACTCTATTGGAATCTACTCACACAAGGAAGCCCAAACAATGTTGTATTGGCAATGCTAATTTTGCTATGTAATAACTTTTAAGTGCATACCTTTGCCACATTGAATTACATATTCCTTTTTTTTTTTTTTTCCCCCTAGGCATATTTAACCCAAAAATGCAATTACCTTCAGTAATTACCTATTGTTTTCTCAGGAATTTGATCAGTACCCAGTTGCTATTCAACAACTGTGATCTTCTGAAATTTGTTTCCGTGTATTTTCTCTCAGAACAAAATCGGCAGTATACAATTCTAGCTTCATTACCTAAAAGGTGTTTGCACTGTAAATAGTTTCCTCTCTCCTCGCATTTTTCTTCTGGTGGCACTGAACATGTGCACAGAGAAGTAGGAACAGTTGATTAACGTGGTGATAGCTTCTAACAAGATATAATCAGGAAAAGATACTGTAACAATGAGATACCGCCTTCCTCCCAACAAATGCAATTTCATGCTGCCCAAGAACTGGCAGCGTGAAGTAAAGCTGGAAATCTCTTTGGAAAATATATAGTCCAGTGTATTGCTGATAGAATGAGAATGCTCTGTATCTCAACAGTAATGTTCTCATGAACACTCACGAAACATTCCGACACAAAAGAACAGCACATGTTTCTGAAAATGCAAATCAAGTTCATGATGCATAACACCACTTAAACCCTTGCTGTGTTCTAGTTCTCCAGAATTTATTTGGGTAACTCAGATCATCTGTCACCTCACACTTACAGAGCACAATGTATTTACCACAAAATTAGACAAGCAAGGGAAAGAAAATGTGTCATTATGTTTCCAGTCCTTTATTATCAGAGCTACCTCTGTCTACTTCAATTGTTCTGAACTATTGAATAACTTTTATCAGCAACACATGATGATGGCTTCCTATAGATCTGGTTTTCTGTATACCACCTTGTAAAAATGTAGTATACATCAATCATATTGCCTGCATCCTGTGCTAGGGAAGGGGAGGTTTATAGGAATAATATAGAAGACACACTGAGACTGATGAGCACTTTGGGATTTTGTAGTGTTGGAGAGTTTGGGTAGTTTTGTGTGCCTATTTGTTTTCCTCAACTTTTCAGTAAAAATGTTTATTCTTAGATAAAGTAAAAAAACGGATATAATTTTCTTTTCTCTGAAAAGCATAAAGATTTTAATCATGACATTATATAACATTATGAAAGTGTAGGAGTTATCTTTTCCAATTAATGTCCTTAAGGATCACTCCTCCTTTAGCACATCCCAGGAAAAGTTTGCCACATAGCATGCAACTTGCTGAGAAATAAAACCTTCCCTGATGCATTTCATTTTCATTTATTCAACACAGTGTTCTTCAGGGCTTGACAGCAGAAGGTGAACTCTCATATGGACTTGAAAACATTTTTCCTCTAGCCCATACAAATTACAAACTATCCATATTAAGTAAAACTGTATTTTACAATACCGTAAAAAACAGAGAGAGTGGTAGATGGCTTGATTAACAGGCATGCAAATAGCTGTAGTTGTGACACCCAAGGGTATTGTTGGATGCACAGATCATGCGTACCACCAATAGGAAATGTAGCAGGATGTATGCACTGTTAGATAGGAGACATTTCCTCTTTCCATGGACATGGACAAACAGAAGCAGAGGGATAGAGTGTACATGACCAAAAAGAAAGTACAGATATGACAGGGCAGCATTGTAGAAACTTTTGAAATACAAGGGATCTGTATAGGAGAAACTGGCTTCATACAACCCTAATTAGAGCAAAGCTTCTGGCAGTTTAAACTTTAGTTTAGACCAAGATGGAGGTAGTAATTGCACAGAAGATGCATGAAAATGGGCTGTTGCAGATAACAGGCCACTAGAAAGTTTTAATCTAGGAGTTCATGAGGAACTGCTAGTATAAATTTGGAACAATTTCAGTATAGTAGCAAAGCTGTATTTTGATTCTGCTTAGTCAGTAAGACAATCTAAATATCGACCAGTAAAGCAACAGGAGTATAAATAAAATAGATTATAAAACTGGAAGAAATCTTACATTAAAGAAAAATTCAAATAGTATCCTTAGAAGGGGTGCTATTTCTGTTACAGGGAACAGATGTATTCATAAAGGGCTTTTGCTTTCTGTTTTTTAATTATAAAGCATATAATGGCATATTTCAGAAACTGCAAGAATAATGACTGCCATTTCACATCCTTGATACTTGCTGTTTTCTCAGTAGCTGAAATGTACTTCTATGCAAAATTTGATTCACAGTAATCCTTATATCAACTCACCAATTTACTAATCTATTGTTACCATGAAGCAGATGTTCCCCCTCTGAATTACTCTGGACCCAATTCTCTCTGCTCCACCAAAGAATTGTGTGTTTTATGCTCCGATGTATTTTGTTCTTCAATTAACATTAGGGCTTGGAGTATTGCTATAGCCAAGGAATAGTGAGAAAGATCAGACCTTAGCTGTAGAACCAAGAAATGCTACAGATAGTTCTGTAATCACACAGAAAGCTTTACAACACATGGCTTTCCTCATAGGGTATGACAAGAGACACAGAGTCAACAGATATTGGCCCCTCCCTCTGGAACAACAATTATTTACCATGAATAAGTCTGGTGTAAACAGCAATTACATGCCATTCTTTTGTTGACATCTCCTCCTCATCCTGGAAGTGGGATGGAGAGAGTTAAACCCCTTATGGCTTTTGAATAGATAACCAGGTCCAAAGCAGATATGCACAGTACTATAAGTTATGGTTTAGTCCATCCATGGATAATTTGTGGACTTTCTATGAAAAGGAAGAGCCAGGTCTTGACAGCAGAAGGTGAACTCTCATACACACATGAAAGAGACCACAGGTGGAGCTAACAGCCATAATATGGAAAGAGAAAAGAAGATTAAGTTCTGCAGAACAAAACTGATGGATCTTGGATCTGTAAAATGAAGAAATCCATATATAAAATTTGAAGATGGTTTGCTGTCACGTATTTTAAGTAGTGTGGCTTGATAGTGTAAATTAGTTAAGTTAAAATCCGTGTCCTGAAAATGTCAGATTATATACACTATATACCCAGCAAATCTTGTCACTGTCTACTTTTCCTCCATCTGATGTAAAGCCTGAAAAATATGTACATGTTGAAACACACAGACATATTTTAAAACCTACACAGAATTTGCTACCAAACAAGGTCCATAGATTCTAGAGGGAAAACCTTGACAAATTTTCTTAATCTGTTTTGATGTTTCTGTAGCTACCAAATTCATTCACAAAGAAAGGACTAACATAGCAAGTCTGAGTAACCCCTGCTCTTAACATCTCCCTTAGAAAGAGAACTCCTTTTGAAGTAGCAGTTCTAAGACACTTCATTTGATTCTTTTTACAAATGATATATGAAGACGAGAAAATAAACAGTTTCCAGTAAATATTATTCTGAAGATATATTAAATATAATGAGCTGCTTTAGAATTTTTTTTTTTTCTTCCATCTGAGTTGAAATGTGGTGAGTCATTTTTACGTCTACTTTCTTGTGAACAGCAGCAAAGGAAAGGCAAGCAACAAATACTCTGAGCAGGAAGCTAACAAAACTGTGAGAGTGCATGTCGCACCTGATTTATTAAGCTTCCTCATATCTTTACAACCCACCCCTTTACAGTTCCTCAAGATCCAGCCACCTCATTCTCTCTCTCTCTCTCTCTCTCTCTCTCCTTTTTCCTAAGCTCTCATCCCATTCCATGTGTACTAACAATTCCTTCTAAGCCTGCTGAGTGGTATATGCATGGTGTTTTGGTTTGCATCTTGATGTACATTGACTGGTTAGCTGGCTGCTGCTTCTTGATTCTTGGAGAAGCATTACTTCTCACTTAATGGGAAGCAAAACAAGTATCTTCGGAGTATGCACATTTATGAACCCTTGTCATGCAGACCTTCATAGAACCCCACATCTCAGATCTATGCTGTATCAAATGTGGCTGAAATTGGCCAATACACATACAAGTTAATGGTGGGCATGAGGATAGAAAGGGATGAGGAACAAATAACTGTTCAGGAAGCTAAGAAAAGATTGCATAAGATACAGAAAATCAAGCCAAAAAAATAACAGTTCTTTTTCAGAAAACTGAAACATAGATTGTCTGATTCTCTAAAAATGTAAAACTACTCAGGGGCATATTAAAATAGAATGAAAAGGAAAGCATTTCTTGGTATTTATTTTCCTGCATTGATTTTTTTTTTTCATGATTCTCCACATTTCAAAATTGCTAAATGGAAAGTAACCTCCCCTGCCCTGCTTCCATCTAAAGACTTCTTTCAGGCAAGTGTTTGAATTTAACCTCAAACCCCTTCCATTGTCATACTCACTTTAGTCACACAAGTAGGACTCAAGTATATGCTGAAAGGTATGTTTCTAAGTAAAATGTGTCATTCTCTAAGTTAGGTTGACATTGTCAGTGCTTCCCTGAGTTGATACTTTGGTCAGATAGCAGAAATCTTGAAGCTTAAGAAAAGAAAAAAACAAATAAAAATAAAGCAGTCTTGAAATAAAAGTAGTGAGAGGTATTTGAAGTCTGCTGAAAATTTGCCATTGACTTCTATGTAGTTCAATGTTTACAAATTCACACTGAGATGTTTTTTCAGAGAGAATTATAGAGATAATACATTTTTCTTCATGCTTATATTCTTGATAAGGGTTTTCAACTGAAGTTACAATCAAATCCAATAGACTAGCTAGCTTAAAAAGGCATTTATTTTATACATTTTCAGTACTGTGAATTCCAACTGAATACCAGATGCTAAATCAGTAAAAATGCCTCTTTAGTGATTGCCAGTTGAACAAGCGATCTGTTCAAAGTGGTTTGAATCTCTCATCTGCAGACTGGCTGCTCATTATATTTGATACCAGCACTGTATTACTAAAATTCACAGCAGTTTCCTGTTTACTAAAATTCTAGCAGCGTTATATTGCTGGCTCCTGAACTATATCAGAATTAACACCCACTTGGGCTATTAAGCTTTAAGGATAGAAACATTATCTTGCCTGAAAGTCAGTGAAAATTAAATAATACACAAACAAACAACATGTTATTTGAATACAGAAATAACATTTTAATATTTTCTTGCTGATACACAGAGCTAGAAGGACTGTATTTTGGTTAAACATATTTGGGCATATTCAAGGAACACTGAAGAAGACAAGAACTAATTATCTTACTAGTGATGTGGCACCGACTGAGGGCAACTGAAAAGCCTGTCAAGACAGAAAGGTGTAGAATGAATTTTTCTCAAATCTGAGACAAACAAATTTTCCCGTTCCACACGAAGATGGCAAGAAACCCAATAATCAGATGCAAGGCCATCTCAGCAAATTTGTGAGGTAAATCCATTGCTTAGTCTTACCAACGGGTTCATTCCACATCACCATTAGTGCATAACTCTAATTTAGAAGCCACGAATAGGCAGGAAATCTCAAAATGTCATGGGCAGTTAGTATCAGAAGATGTCCCTTTCTTCCTTTTTTGCCTACATCGAATCATAAAATGGTAGAATTTGGAAGTGACCTCTGGAGATCATTGAGTCCAACCCCGCCCTGCCAGAGCAGGATCACTCAGGGTATGCCACAAAGGAACGTGCCCAGATGGGTTTTGAAAGTTTCTAGAGGAGACTCCACAACCTCTCTGAGCAGCCTGTTCCAGTGCTCTATCACTTCCACAGTAAAACGTTTTTCCCTCATGTTGAGGTGGAACTTCCTGTGTTCCTGTTTGTGACCATTACCTCTCATCCTATCACACGGCACTACTGAAAAGAGTCTGTCCCCTTCTACTTGACACCCACCCTTCAGATATTTGTAAAGAATAAGAACCCCTCTCAGTCTTCTGTTCTCCAGACTAAACAGCACCATGTCTCTCAGCCTTTCCTCGTAAGAGAGATGTTCCACTCCATCATCTTTGTAGCCTTCGTTGGACTCTCTTTAGTATTTCCCTGTCTCTCTTGAACTGGGGAGACCAGAACTGGATCCAGATGTAGTCTCACTAGAGCAGAGTAGAGGGGGAGGAGAACGTCCCTTGACCTGATGGCCACACTCTTTATGCACCCCAGGATACCATTTGCCTTCTTGGACACCAGGACTCCAAGGTCCTTCTTCGTGGAGCTGCCTTCCAGCAGGTCTACCTCTAACCTGTACTGGTGCATGGTGTTATTCCTCCCCAGGTATAGGACTCTACACTTATCCTTGTGTCCTGGTTTGTGAGAACAGAACGTATGTTGCTCAGTGATTTTACTTTTCAGTTCAGTTCTTCTAACTAACTGCACTGTCTGAAGTTAGCAGCACATTTTCACAGACAGCGTCCACTTCTAGCAGTGATAACACCTCATGTTTAGAGTTAGTACCAAGGATTGGTGTGCAGACCAAGGCCACTGATAGATTTTCTGTACCACATTGTGAGGTGCAGAAAAGTGAAAGGCCACATCGGCAGGGAGGACAGGTGACCCTGAACTGACCCATGAGGTATTCCATCCTATATACGGCATATTCAGTGTAAAGCTGAGGGATCTGGAGGGTCTGTGGTTCTTCTCCCCTCTTGAACTGCTTTGCCAGCTTTGCTTGGCTTGGCTCAGGTCCTCTTTTGGTTCCTTCCTCTGAACACCCAAGGAGGCCTCTGTCCATTCTGCCTTCAATCCCGGTCTGTGTGTTCCTAAACCCGGTACCAGAATCCAGCTCCTGAATCCAGCTCCCGTCTGCTGCAGGGCCCAGTCTAGGACTGCCCTGGTGCCTGCTCCACAGCATCAGTGGTGATGGTGATGGAATTACCATCAGGGAGGTTGTGTTCAATAGTGGTTTTGTATATATTCCATTATTATTATTATTATTTTCATTAAAGCTGTTGTAGTTTCCTTTTCTAATTGCTCAGTCTCTCTCCCTTATTCCCTTTCTCTTCCCCTCTGTGGAGGGAGGGGGGTTAACAGAGAGCGGCTGTTATAGCTCTAAGGAGCCACCCTGACCCTAAACCATGACACCTTGTTGAACTTCATGACACTCCCCTTTGCCCATCTCTCCAGTCTGTCTCACTTGAATGGCAGCACAACCTTTCAGTGTATCAGCCACTCCTCCCAGTTTTATATCATCAGCAAACTTGCTGAGGGTACACTCTCCCTTCATCCAGGTTGTTGGTGAAGATGTTTAATAAGACTGGACCCAGTACTGACCCCTGGAGACCACTGTTAACTACAGGTCACCAACTGGACTCTGTGCCACTGATCACAACCCTCTGAGCTCTGTATCTACGTTATCTGCCCAGAGATATTACAACTGAATTCATCATGTGTACTTCAAAAATAATTTTTGAAAGAGGCTTACTGCAGATAAGCCAAATAACAAGGCCTCCTGTCCATTACATCTGTTATCTATAATTGTAAGAAAGATTCATCTAAAGATTAATAAATGCTTTAAAAACAATAAGGTTCCAAAATGGTTATATGAAGACAGTTTTATCACACATTTTATAAATGGAATAACTGTAAAATATCATCTAACAACAGACTGTATAAGATATATTCAATCATCGTTGAACACTTACCCTAAATGGACTTTTCTAAGGCCATACATTATGTGAAAACTAAGACTAAAGAGAAGGAAATCCATCTGTCCAAAATAACCACATCAAGGAAAAATTTCGGTATTACTCCCCCAAAATCGTAAAGCGTTGCTGGGAGACACTGAACAACAACAACAAAAAAAAATAGTTCTTGTTCAGAAACAAGTTTACTGGAATGAAAAGAGAAAAAAATGTTTTAGAAATGCTCAAGTATCAAAATTATCTCTTTTTTTTCTGTTGTTTGTTTCTATTAGAAAATCTAAGAAGTAATCTTCGTTTCCTCTAACTGTCACTGTCCACCAAAAAAGCTAGTAACCGATAGTCTAAAGTTTTATAAACTAGATTCGAAAATTTGTAGTGGAAAGGCCTATACAGCATATTAGTGTGGAATTTAACTGGGAACTTGTGACCTGCAAACAAACATTCAGCAAGTAATTTCTACAGTATTTCCATCTACACAGTAAGACTATTTCATACACTATCATTGCCCATTCTACTACACATAAGTGATAATGCAAGAATTCTACATTCCTGAAGCTCACTTTCAAATAACTCACTTCAAAGAGACAGTAAAGGAAAAATAACAATGTATTTTCTTTACCTGAATTGGCCAGGGGCACAGCAAGAAGAAGGCTTCATCCTCTCACAAGACTATGTGCGACCTTTGTTTACTTGTGGCTTTCATAAAGAAATTCTGAGACAGTAATATCGATCTATGATAGTCTGAGACAGTAAGCATGTGAAATTTTTTGTCCATGTACTACAGAATATTACTTGTATATCAACAGTTCAACATTAACAATGGAAACAATTACTTAATCTTACCTTGAAAACAGTCCATTTCTTCAAAGTTACTAATGAGAAAATGAAGATAGCTGCTTTTGGAATTTTTGTAACTTGTGAAAGTTTTCATACTCAGCCTTTTACTTTTTTTTTTCTTTTGAAAGATACAGTAACAGGAAAAAGAAAACCCTGAAAATGTCTTCCATTGCTTTGGTAATAACTGTTCTACAGTGAATTAAGTGAATATCTTCTGTGTATTTAACAGCTTCAAATTGAATCTATTTTAGCTTTCTCTGTTCCTTAAATGCGGATTGCTGGCTGGTGTAAAAGGGAGTTAATTAGCTATAAATACCAAACAACACCCAAATAAAGAGGATCATTATTAACATACAGTGAACAGCTGCGCCATTTGACAAACTGGGGTTGCTTCTAGCAGTGCTTCTATCCATTTCCTAGATCGGAGAAGGGTTTTCTCTTTACATGACTGGCTTTCATGAAAACCAAATCTGTTCTACGCATGAAAGACTAAGAGGGAAATTAGCTATATTTTTCTAAGGCAAGAATAAAGTTTGCATTAGATTGCATTAATAATAATTTATTCACTAACAACAACAAAAGTAGTACTATAATTGAAGGAATTAGTATAGGGAAGAGATCATTAGATTGTGTTAGGGACTAAAAATATTGCTGGATGCCTTTTTACTTATTACACAATTAAAAAATATGACTTTGTTTACTTCACTAAATTGAGAGCAATTGAAAAATATTAGATCAATGACTACAGAATGCAAGACAGTCATACTTCCTCTGTTGAAATGCTGTAAACTAGAATTAGAAGAGACTGTATGAAAAAGCAAATTTTGAGAGTTAAGTTTTTCAGGAATATTCCATACAAATATATTCGCTATTTTCAGAAGTGATTTATCGTGTAGAAATCTGATGTTAACCTGAAATTAATAAAATACAAATTGTTCCATCAATAAAAAGTGGAAGCTGAAATCAATATAAAAAGCAGCTATCAGGGTTTTAATTTCCTATGCTCACTGATATCCTTGACTCCTAAAAGTTTCATCATGGGTGTCTTTTTAATGAGATCTAGTGTACACTACTGAAATTGCACCTCAAATCCAGACATTATGTAAGAAATCACATAAACAGATTTCAAAATGCACTGGAATCATAGATCCAATTAACTGCCAGATGTTCTGAGTCATAATCATGCTCCTCATTTCAAATCCACCACTAGTATCAGAACTTATTAAAAATTAGTTGCAATCCTATTTGATAAACTGCTTGACGACTGGCTTTTTCTGGTTTATGCACAAAATTATCTGGAATTGAGTGATATATTTCAGATTGTCTCACCAAATAGTGATCAGATATTTCAAGTCTTTCAGATACAGCTACTGACCTGAACTATGAAACTGAGATGTAAAAACCTCTCTGTTGTATAGCCAAATTTCTGAGAGATCCAGTCATAATGTTCCTGTCTTAGGTGCCAAACCAACTTTGTGCATCAGCAGAGTAAATTCTGAATAAAGGGCTGTTAATTTAACACTACAATTTCAATACAGAATATAGTGATTTACCTGTATGATTCTGTTGATATGAACAATTTGTTCATACTCATGGTGCAATCACCACATACCCATAATCATTGATATTCTAGGCAACGTGTCTCTAATTTAAATTTAAAAAAAAAAAAGATCCTGCAAGACTGTGATAGAAAATTAAAATGAAACAAAAAGTCATCATATTCACTTGGACTTCATGTGCCATAACATATCCTAAGTTTGGGACTTACTCATAGGTAATTTTTCTATTCTTTTGAACCAGAATGAGCATTTTCAAGTTATGGGAATTATTTTCAGACAGGGAAGGCTCTTGTTGCTGGATTTTTCTTAGCAAAACTTGGTATTAGACTTTTTAAAGTATCCTTAAGTTAAATAATTACAAATGTACAAAATATAACCTCTTACATTTCTCCCTCTGGTATTTATAGTAAGCATGCGTGTGAATATGAATACAGAATTTCAATGTAATAGAGATCTCACTTAGCAAAATGCAAAAAGCTTCTGACAATTTTTTCACTGACAAAGATTTCATCATACTATTAGTATTCACAGGATTTACCCACACAGCTCTCCCATGTGAGACAGAAGGAATTTACCCTTGAGAAAAGATACAGTAAAGGTTAATATCATCCATACGTGGGACTTTACTGTAATACCCTTACAAAACAAACTGCCGAGGTCAAAACAACCAACCAATGAACCAGGAATTGTGAAAATAATACCTCAATTTTCCCAATCTAGCTATTTTCTTTCCTGGGAAAAAAAAAAATGTCATTCAGGTACTAGCAGAGGGGGGAAGAAAAAAAAAAAAATCCCCAGTTTTAAGAAAGCATGTCAAGCTTCAAACCCCTAAACTGTAATGTAATGGAAGAAAAACTCAGAGCAGCAGTCCAGAGGTTACAGTATTTTTAATACACTCTTTTGCCAATGACTTTTGCCTCAAGACTCTCATAATGAAGATATATTTTTTATATTTCTGTCCCATATTTTTCCACTTAGGACATTATATCTGTATGAAACATTAAAATTTTAAGTCTGGTTCATGACATTAATTTCCCTTTATCGACATTAACACTTTTCTAGAGGCCCCAACATGTAGAAAATGCTTCAGGAACCAAATAAATTGTGATTAAACTTATTACTGAAATTATTTCAGATACAACTGAAAATGTTAGTTATGATTTTAGGAGTGTGCTGTGAAGTTATCTCTTTCTTAGGTTGGTATTTGATTTTTGAAACCTAGCAGAAGAAAAAAGAGATATCTAATAAATGACCTTTCTGTTTCAAGTGATCTGAAAAACCTGAACCTGAAAATATTCAGGACACAGTATGAACTTCACCTTTTAATTCAGATGTGTAATTACTCATTATATTATTACTCAACTTTCAGAAATGTAGACTTGAAATAGAAGCCTAAAAATTTTTAATCAAGCTGTAGATCTTTGATTGATGTATGGATTATTGCACCACTAATGAAAGGTCCAGGAGTTAGCACTTCACTGACAATTTGATGTGGGAACAAGAACAGAATTTCAGCCCTTGAATCAAACTGCACTGTTTGTGCAGTGTTGACAGGGGAACACAGGTAGATAGGATGTAAGGAGTCACAAGGAAAAACTGCCAAGTATGTGGACATGTTTTACTTTCTTCACCCTGCAACTGCACTTTATTCTTTGGTATTTTGATAGCACAGTAGGTTAGGCAGAAACTAGTCAAGAGAATGTTTTGCCTAGGGCAAAACAAATTTAAAATCTCTGAGTACAAAAGGAAACCACAATTTTTTTTGCATTCCTAATCATAATTATTAAAGGACAGAGATGGACAAAGAAGGAGAAAAGAAAATGTGTCTGCTGATGAGACACAGCATAAATGAGCATAATGTTTTCTACATGACACTGATAGCATCAGAACTTACAAGTTTTCACTCTAACCTGCTCTCCTGCAAATAGTGTTATATTAAAAATAATTATTTATCTATCTACTGGCCATTCAGCAAAAACATAAAGCAAAATATTTTAAGTGTAAAACTTAACTAGTACCACCCATTTAGAATGGTTAGCTTTAGTTAATTCTGAAAGAAAATTAGCACATCCCTTACTATTATTTAATTCAGCTATTTGAACATGGCATGAAATAAAACATTGTAAAGGAGCAGCATCACTACATCATGGAGAGTTTTTTACTGAAATATTTATTTTTTAAGGCACTTAGTACATTTCAGATTGTATTTTGAAACTCAAGATAGATAGTGCCTGGGAAAATCCTGGGGTTTGTATTTACAAATAAAAACACAGTAAAAATAATAATGTGTATGTTTGAAATAACAGCAATATACATAGTAGCAATATGTCTAATAGCAACAATATTTAACTACTTTCCACCACAGTGTCTGCACAGTCACGGCTGACAAGTTGTTGACACTTGCGGAGTACATATTGCTATCGATCTCTGGAGCAATGGAACAAGAGTTCTTGACTTTACATATGGAAAAACTGTTTCATCATGAGGACAGTCAAGCATTGGATCATTTGGTGGTGCAGTCCCCTTTGTGGCAGGTTTTCAGGATGTGTCTTGGTAAAGCCCTAAGCAACCTAATCTGACTTCATATCTGATGCTGCTTGGAGCAGGAGGCAGGTCTCTGACTAGAGACCTCCTGACATTCCTTCCTGCTGAAATTACCCTAGGATTTTATGTTAAATTTGATAAAAATAGGTATCCTAGAAAACAATACATATATTGAATTTTTACATTTGTTAAATAAAAGGGAATTCTAAAGACAAGAGGAAAAAAGGGAAAAGAGGAAGGACTGAAATGCAGACAATTTTCAAGTAGGAAAACCCCAAAACCTAAGTATGTAGGAATTATTAGATGACACAACCTTAAATCTTTCACAGATCTGTATAAAAGTCTGCATACATTTTATAAATCTGACATTTACAAAGTGATAAAAACTAGAGTCAGTCTAAACTACATTTATTCTGCTGAGGATTACATGAAGATATGACAGATCTTATTTAAAGAAAAGAAAAAAAAAAAAAAAAGAAAACAAAACAAAACCCAAGTAAGAAACAACCTACATCTATTGTATGTGTTTTGGTTTGGTTTGGTTTTTCCTACAGAAGAACTGAGGAAGGGTTACATTGGCAATACATGACTAGATTGCAAAAATTAATGAACAAGTATGTTCCTTTCTCCTACTGGAATGATATAATCTTAGCCATTCTTAATATCGCTCAAAAACTCTATGAAACAAAATGCATGGTAGAAATTTCCCTATTGGAATCAACTTGTATTCCTTTCTTTTGGGACTGTCATAAGAACAAGAGAAATTCAGATGCATGTCAAAAGAGATTTAGGAGAAAATTTTCAAGTCCTTTTGGAAATACAGACTATATTCAATATGAAATGTGATCTAATAGAAATGCATTTATCATAAGAAAATAAGGGGAAAATACAGGTTATGACATGAAGAGATGCTTTTATACCCCTCTGAGTGTGTGAGTTGTTTCTACTGCAAATAGTTCCATTACACCGATATGTATGGATTACTGATAAATAAATAGTGCGGTGCTAAATTAGATCTTATATAGTTTAAGAACTGCATTTCAATAATGATATATCAAATAGGTTGAACAGATCTCATTATAAAATAGCTGCCTATTTAATTAGCTGTGTTCTGAACATTTGGTGTACTTGTATTTTAGTTAAGATAATATACTCTGTAGAATGAAAATTATCTTTGCTTTAAATAATACACATGGACTAGAACATTCCCTGCTTATCTGTGATATTTAGTACATAAACTCCTGTGAAGCAAATGTGAAGACTGGCACTATTCCTTTCTTCCTTACTAACATAATGCAAGAAAATACCGTAATTCATCATGCTGGGAAGAATCAGTGTAAGAGTTAGAGGACTCAGGACAAATAAGGTTGTCTACATAGAACTAACATCCCTTTAGCCATCTAGGATTATTGTTTAAGACAAGGCTGGTGTCCTGTATCACTGTGAAATTTAATTTTCCCCTACTACTAACACCATTCCTAAACTATTTCCAATCCAATTTACACTGTACAAACCCTATGCAAAATGTGTGACAATTATATGTGTATTTAACTTTTAAAAGAACCAAAGTTTCTTTGGGGGGATTACAAGACTTATTCAAACTGTTATTCTTTCAAGAGTTTTTTTTTTCTGGATTTTTTTTTTTTTTAATATTAGCATTATTTTTACTAAAATAATTCTTCTTTGGCAATTTCATAAAAACCTTAAAGCTGGTGCTTGAGTAGTTTTGTATTCCACGTAGAATATGCTGCAATTCTTTAAATGAATTTTACAGTTTAAGAGAGTGGCGCTATATGTGTCAGTGGTTCACAAAATAGTGCTTTTAAGAAAAATTGGAAACCCACAGAACAAAAGTAAGACCATCATCAAGTGAAATGAAAAAGCAATAAATTAAAACCTTTTTACAAGTCATTCTTTTCATATTTTATTTCTTATTCAGTAAATCAGCAGTCTATGGATTTTCACCTGTAAAATACCGCTGCAGGAAATTGCTCAATATGAATTATAGAGAGAACAGTTTAGTTAATTAAAAGTTTGACTAAGTAACAAGTAAGTTAGACAACTAAATCCCTATTTCAAAATAATTTATCCACTTAGCCTGTCTCATGAAAAATTAATGGGAAAAGACTCATATAGACTTCAAATCACTTTTACAGACATGGTTTGGTGAGTTTTACCAAACCTTGTTTTATTTTTTAAACTAAATCATACAGTATCCAAAGGCTTTTTAATATTATGTCACCTTATTCTGAACTGTTCCATGGCTATTGTAAAAGACAAAATATGGCAAGAGACAGCCTAATGACAAAGTGTAATTAATATTAGTGTATCCAGAATCTCGTTAAATGACATGTATACTCCATTTCTTGAATTCTCTATATCATAGAAACTCTGAAAACTGTTTTTCTCCATTACAGAGTCACATTTATTAATGAAATGGTTATATCAATCTTACATATGAGAAAACCAGAAAAGAGTAAACAAGTCTTTGCATTCAGATTTAAATGCACTGTCTGATTAAAAAAAAAATAAAAATTATTACACCACTTCCCCTCTGGCAGAAATTTTATATTATATATATATAATAAACATTTGTACAGATTTTATGCCTAGTAGTTTTGTAATATACGGATAGTCAACTCTTAGGAGTAAAAAATGGTGGGAAATCAAAACTTTTATAATTATATACAGCAACTTAAATTTTGTAGAGAGACAGAAAAATAAGTGAACAACAACCATCAAGGTTCACCTCAGAGTGAAACTGTTTGTCTGAGAAATTGTAATGCTGGGGGGTTGATCAGTCAATTAAACTGTGTCTGTTCTACTGATACACTATAATGAAAAAATTCAAAAAGTATTGTAGAAATATAGATAATTGCAATTTAATTATTTATCTGAAAAATTATAACCAAACCTTGGCAAATAGAAAAGTAGCTACATCTGCAATTTTTAAAGAAAGTGAAATATAATTTCTCATAGTAACATCTATCTAATCTATAATTAATATATTTTTTTAATACCTATCCCATAAAATAGAAAAGTGACCCACAAAAAAAGACATCTCATCTCAAAAGCTTGTCTCTTTTTTATCTCTATCAGATGATCAGATAAGACATATTACCTCTCCTTACACATCTTGACTCATTTATTTTTTAAAGCTCTAGCCTGCCTTCTATTTAGAGCTTCCAGATGCTTTGGAAGGTGTCATCAAATAATGTTTTTAGTCCTCTACCATATCAGTCAATTTACTGTTTTGGACAAAGCAACATTTGACACATTTATGCTAGTGATAAACCCTTTTCCCCCAGACACTACATACTGCTGCCAGCCATAAGAAGCTGGTAGCTCTAGGGAGAGGCTTGGGAAGGCAGAAGTCTAGTGAAGCTGGCTACCTGTCAGAGAAGGTGCAAGCCAGGATGACTAGAATGGCTGAAATCATGACACAAAGCCATCACAATTTAATAAGAATGGAAGCTTGTCCATATCTAAGCAGTTTGCTTTCACATACGTTTAGAACAGTTTTGCTACTGTTGAATTAAAACAGTGCCACCATTTCTTAAAGTAGACTGTTGTTGTTATGGTCTACATTAGCTTCACTGTGGGCAGCTTTGTTTTGCTTGATAAATTCTGATAACTCTAGGACTTCCACTTGCTTCTTGTAAGGAGACAGTCCTCATGTGACAGAGATGTCACAGGATTCTATGAGCCATCCATTAGCCCTCTAACCCTGCAGCTGTCCCAATCCTAGGCTCATCAGCTTTTAATAAGTTTTTCACTAGTCTCCCTATCTGTTTGTATCCTAAGTGAGAAGATGCATCTTCCAGTTCATTTGTATGCAGTATAAAACCCTCTCAAATTTTTGTAAAAAGAAATAAAATTGGCTTACTTCCTTTGATTCAACTGATAAGTATAAAACAGTGTTTGGAGCCAACATTTTCCTTCAGAAAGACATTCACTGCTTAGAATGAAATGCTGTGCAGTTGTTCTTCACACTTCCTGAAAGCTTCACTGTTCTATTTCTCACTCCAAGTATTTCTTAGTTTGTTATTATTTTGGCAATGTGTGATGTTTCAGTTGGATTAAAGAATCATTCTCAAATAAAAAAGGTTCCAAACGGGAAGGTTCAGTATTTCAGCCTTACTATGTAGCAGGAAAAGAGGAAAAGAAAGTAAATATCATCTGAAAAATGTGCTTATATTTGTAAAATAGACGTGAAGCCAAGGAAATTGTCATCTATACAGAATGGACTGAAACAAATTGGGTTTTCTAAATTAACTTTTAAAGAATTTTCATTATGAGCTTGCTGACTCAATGTAAGGATTTTCTGAAATGTTAGTAGGAATGGTACATGAAATTAGAATTACAGTATTGCAAAGACACAAGACAAAAAAAAGAAGCCAGAAAAATAAGATCAAAAGATGAAGAAAACCATAAAATTAAGTCAGAGGAAATAACAAAAACTACACACAAAATATAAAAATATACAATGTATGTGTTTAATTCCTCCAGTAGGAGGAAGACTTTTGTTTTGTGTCATTCAGTGAAATCTAGCATTTTATTATGAAAAAAAAGATGCTTGAACTGTGGAGTCATTCCATATCATGGGAAAGCCCATGAAAAAGGAGTTTTCTTTATGGCGTCTCTATTTAAATTAGTTGTAGCAACCTGGGTTCTACCAGGATTTATAAGGGAGAGTTGTACAATGAGGTAAAATGCAGCACAAATTACTTGGCAAACCCAGAATTTACAGCAGTTCAGATGACCTAGAGGCTGTGGTGTGCACGTATGGCTTACAAAACAAGCCAGCCTCAGAGAGGTTTGCATGCACTCAAAGTAGAAATACAGATGAGCAAATGTCCATAAAATTTCCTTGAAATTGGGGTTTGTTTCTATTTTTTTTTTACTTAAAAATCTAAAACAATATAAAGAAAACACTTCAGTATAGGAAAACTTTTAAAGTAGGAAACATTTCTTATTTTGCAACCTTAGAAACACGAATCATTCAATCATACTGAAATGGAACAGGAAAACTATCACAGTAGGTCCACATTAAAATCAAACTATACACGTTAAAATTAAAAAAAAAAAATCATGGTCTCTCTGAAAACAGTAACTCCTCCCTCTGTGATATCCTCTATGCCAAGGCCACAAATACAATAAGGCTCATATTCCATCCCTTGATTGTCTCCTGATCATCTCATTGTTTGTAGAAAACATCTAAGATAGCTGCATCTTTGCTTAAAATCCGTTTGATTTTCTTTGACCTAAGTTTGAGTTAATGAAGGTCTGGAAGGAATCATCAAAACAAGTTTCTGTGAATACAGGCATAAACTGAAGTGCACGCTCTGTTTTAGGAATGTCCTTGATATAATAAAAGTATTTGTGCTACAATTGCATTACACAGGAACATACAAAATATCTCAGCCATATCTAAACAGTTAATCTTTGGGTTTAGCAGATGGAAGGCATTGGCATAAAAGCTGAATTTGTGCCACAGTTTTGTCTTTCAAAACATTCTGGAACTAGAGGTGAGTGCAATAGAAAGTCCCTTTCATCTCGCAGTGCCTACAGATTACCAGTGAGAGAACAGCATTCTACACTCTACATTGGTTTTTCACTATACACACTGACAGTAGTAGAACTAAAACATGCTGATTAAAATACATGATTACAAACAAAGCGTATTCTCCTTTGCCAAATTAGGCTCCCAACATAAAAGTTAAAAAATATGAAGGCAGAAATAACCAAATATCCAAACGTACTACTAAAGTGATACGATTAATTAATATTACTTGTATGAAGTTATTTGTTTAAATGCATTTATTTAAAATATTTAACCAGGAAATTACCATCAAGATTAAAAGAATTACAATTAGCCTACAGCACTAACATGGTAACATTTCCAGTATCTAGAGGCTAAAAA
The DNA here is from genome assembly GCA_025345505.1 of Todiramphus chloris collaris. Classification (NCBI taxonomy): domain Eukaryota; kingdom Metazoa; phylum Chordata; class Aves; order Coraciiformes; family Alcedinidae; genus Todiramphus; species Todiramphus chloris. Next base: position 6,203,885 of record JANVCC010000049.1, on the reverse strand, counting down.
TTTACATAAGGGATAAAACTAAGCACCATGGATGTTAGTGAGCAAGGAGCAATGTGCATGTCGCTGAAAATGAAGCATTTATTATGAATGTTAGAAGAACTTCCTCACATGAAGAAAACAAGGCAAAGAGTATAATTCATATGGAGGAGTTAAGGTGCTATCAAGAAATGACTCCAAAGCAATAGTTAAATACATGAAGATACAGTGCAAAGCCTCTGGCAAGCACCAAATGGCACCGGTGAGGAACTTAATTAAATCTTCTGTCTTGAAAAGGTAATTTCATCAATGAAGCCTTTTTCCTTGTGGTATGTTTGTGTCCCCTCTGTGACACTGTACTGGCTAATTTTGTCATGCAAAGTAACATACCAAGTCACGGGAAAGCCAATACAAATGTTGACAAGAGCTGGCAAGGCCTTCTAAAAGAGAAGAAATGTTCAGCCTGGCATTTGCCTCAGTGCTCAGAGGATTAAAACATGAGTTTCTGGCTGCTTTTCTGCAGTCTGGAGAAAGCATTCATAGTCACACTGGTTAAAATGTAAGTACACCATGGTTGTTATGTTCCTGAATAACACAGCTTTTTGCTGTAATGGTTTGCTCACTTACCAGTTTTGAGTAGATGAGAAAAAAATTAGTATAGGTATTCTTATATCAAGAGAAAAAAAAAAAAATCAATATCCTTTTGCTAAGCCCCTGAATTGTTTCTTTTCAGACAAATCTTGCTTGCAATTGTCTGTACCTGGCCTTGCAGACATACTCTGTATTACCTAGGAATTCCTTTCTAAGTGTTTTCATATATGCTCAAGAACTCTGTCACTGCTTACTGTGCAAATGACATTTTTCCCTTTAAAGTCACTATTAGGCCATTAAGAATTGAAGAATATGAAGGTTATGAAGAGTATATACTGTGCTATTAAACAGAACATGTTTTACATAAAAACTTATGGTCTGACACAGTATGGCTTCTTTTCTGTTCAAATGTTCACAAACCCACTAATGAGCAGTAGGATGGAAGTGGTAAGGACTGCAACGTAAAGGCAAAATGTAGGAACTAAGACAGTCATAGTTTATACAATAATATAAACCTGTAAAACCACAAAAAATGTTTGTCTTCAATAATAAATAGCTCAGATTCAATTGTATCTTCACACAATTCAAATTTTCAAATTATATTTTTTCAGACTGGAAATTTTAGACCGTGAGGAGAGAGTGAAACTCATGTACAGTGGGAGAAAAACAGGAATATGTGTTACCAAATACAAGAATGTGATTTGTAGATAACTGGTAATAAAGGGCTCTGAAGGCCTATGAGCAAGATGTTAGTTTAAAAGGTCCACCAATAAATTTGGACACATATAAACAAAGCCTGGCTCTAGTCACTTAGAATTGCAAGTGTATTGAACACAAGGAAAATTCAGAATTCACCCTGAAGATGGTAGTTTACAGATTTACAGTGGCTTAGAAGCAAAGGATCAAGCTCCCTCTTCTTCAGTTTTGCAAAACATGTAAAATACAATTCCACTAGCATATTACCTATAAATAGTTAACTTTCATACAAGGCAACAAAAGTCTCTGATCCAAAGGTGTTATGATGTCAGTCTCGAAAGTTTGGACTTTACTTTTCAACAAAAATACAAGATTACAGATTTCTCGATACAATTTACAATTGCAGTTTACTAAAGAGTTAACCTCTTGAAGGTAATTCAGTTGCAAATTCAAGTACACTGTGTTCTTTAACTTTTTCACTGCATGTCATGTATCTCATATAAAGTAAATGTAAGATTCACAATGTAGTTTCCTACTTTTTTCATTATTGGCATATACAGAGTAATCCACTTTCTCAAAAATTGCCCATGTAGAATTCACAGTGTAAGAAAAATGAAAACCCAGACTCTTCCTCTATTGCTTTTCTTTAACAAATTGTTTCAAAATAAGATAATAAATTTTACTTATCTCTCTGTCAAGAAGATCTCTTCTTCATTAAAGTTAAACTATGTAACTGCTATTTGGCACAGTTTTTTGTAACCTAAATAATGACCTGACTGATTTCATCACTACTACCCTAGGGCATGATGAACATGCAACATTTTTTTTTTTTTTAACACAGCAGACAAATCCCAATTTAAACATAGATATAAATTAATAAATAGTACTTGTATAACATATGATTTTCTGACACTGGTTCAAAATGATGTACATCACTTACTTCAACAGGTTGTGTTTGGGTTTTTTTTCTGTCAGTTCTGTTTCCCCTGGCTATGTTCATGTAATTGTAACACAATCCTGTATTCGGATAGCTTAAAAATTCTGTATTTCAGCTACTACAACAGATAACACTAATTATGAAAAGAATGGCTTCAGATTCTACATTTAACACATCTCTAAGCATAAATCTTAATTTTCCCATATGGGGATACTTGGCATTTATTAATAAAAGCAATACAATTTATATACATCATATTGGATGTATTTCAGTCCAGCTTTAAGAATATTTTACCTATTTCAGTTGTGTAAATTCTGCTTTATCTCATAATGACACCCAGAAGATTTGAGAGAGTAGTAAGAAATGGAGTAGGGAGCTCCTAAGAACAAATTGGATTTCTAATTTAAAACTGGAATCAAAGCCATTATTCAGTGCTCTATTATTTTATTCTTTTGGAGAAGGGCAAAACCTTTCAGCTTCTAAGTTATATATAGTTTTCTACTTCCCCTCCCTACTGACAAATAGATTCGTTGAGGCAATTTCTCTCTATTAAAGGTTTTGGACTTGACACTGTAATGTAGCCACTGTTGAAATTACCTTTTAGGGGAGCACTTTTTAATTCAAGGTAACAAAAGGATTTGCATTTGTCACTTCAGTTGAACACAGCTCTTCTTTACTCCCTTTCCATGTCCAATGTAACTCTGATTCCTGCTCAGTCAAGAAAAAAAATTGTTAGGGATTTTATTTTTCCTGTTAGTAAACTAAACTACAAATGTGTGAAAAATTTTTACAAGAGCTTTGTAGATAAAAATAAAAAACTACAAGTAAGAAATTTATTTTGTGATCTGTTTAAGGAAGGATCAAATTGTATCATCTGTAATGATAGATAAGGGGGCATGAAAGATGTACAGAGCATAAACCAGACTTGGATAGGAGACTAACCAATACATTGATAAGAGAAATGTTTTTTCTCAAGAGCTGCTCGGCTGCAGATTGGCATTTGTAAAAGATAGACATAAAATGCATTATATAATATACAGTGAACTTGAAAAGAATTACCGTGTTATTTTATCATGTTATGATATTAAAAAAAAAAATCAAAAATCTTTTACAATAAAACCATGAAGATGGGAGAATTACTGTCATTCTTATAGAGATATATCCTAAAAAAAAAAAAAAAAAAAATATATTCTTTATATAAGTGTTAACACCACAACTGGTGTTCTCCCTAATGGCATATTGGATGACCAGACTATGCCAATGCCAGGCAACTGACCCAGTTGTCTGCCTCTAAAAAAAAAAAATATTCTTATTAAGTCTTGACTATGAAAGCATGACTTATCCTCTAAAGATTAGCTGGCAAAATCTTATTCCTTTGAATTTGTTTTTTCTCAACTCTGACTCAGAATAGTAATTTCCTTTCTGTTTGCTAACAACCACACACAGACAAATCTTAGACAGTAGCAGCTGGAGAGAGGTAGCTGACCTCATACTTCTTACTGGGAGCAAATAGTGGATTGACCATGCTGAAAAAATGTTGTTTTTTCTTCAAGATATACTTTTCAAGGTTTCTTTAAAAACAAGCAAACAAAATGTGATTCTCTCTCTAAAACTATATGCCACAAAGTAGAAACAAGATAATGATTTTATCAGTAAGTAGTGAACGCCACCATTATTAGTGTCGTTTTCCTAAAGAAATCTTGTGTTAATAGAGACTTTAAAAAGGAGTATCATCCTAGGCCCATGAAATGCATATAGTGACTGCACAGTTTATCTACATATAGACATTTTACCTGCTATACAGCAGCTAGTTTAGAAATCAGGCTGGTAATCTAGAATTTGAGATATTTTGGATACTCCACAGGTTTCCTGTCCTTGCTCAGCACCCAATTTAGGTTCAGATGCTGAGCGTATATGGGTAACTAATTCTCAGTGAATTAGTTTCAATATATATTAGGCATTAATGATCTAGATCTTCATCTTTTTATGACTCACATTCTCTGTGAAGTAGGGATAACATCTTTTTTCTTGCTTCCTATGTATGACATAATTATATATAATAATATGTATGAATTAATGCATTGATGACTATAAATAACCCCATCCATGGAAACAGAGGTTGTTAGAAGTACCTAGAATCATAAGTTTCTCACTATAGACTATAGTATAGATATGTGGAATATTATTTCTTGATTGCAATTCAGAAGGCATATGCAGTCTCAAAAAAGTGAATAAATGTTTTCCAGTTTGTCCATAAAAAGAGATATACAAAGATGAGATCAGAGAGATTCTCTCCAGTTTCTTTGAAAAGGCAGTCCAATTTAAGAAAATTAATAATGCTTTTGTGTATTAATCTGAAATACTAACCCAAAGTTCATATTGTCCACAACGTGGGTTCTTATTTCCTTCTCTGTTAGAAGAATCTTATTCCACTTGACACAGGGGTATATATTCAAGTCATGGTTGAATTCTACCTTTGCATTAAATTAGTTTTTTGAGATTTTTGTTAAAATAAATCACTGGATAAATTCACCATATAGTTCAATAGGCAGTATTATGTCTTTCGTCTCTCCAACAGAACTGATTACAATGTTGGTTTGTAAGAAATAATAAAGAAAACATGTTTGCACACCCCAAAAATACTACTTGTGGGGGAGTGCAATTATAATACAAGATATCCCAGCACTGTTGTTTACCAGTACTATTGTTAGACTAGTAAGAACAGGTATAAAGGGAACTGCAGAATAAAAAACCCAAACAAACCAAAACCAAAAAAAAAGCCAAATATATTAAAGTAATTTCATCTATACACCAGAAAGAAAAGGCAATGTTTAAAACACTTGAAGCTTTTCTGGTATGTACAAGAAACTGCAATGTGAACAAGAAAGTATCTTAGGAAAAAGTTGCTTGCTCAATTATTACAGCTACCTCTGGTAATTTCATTTAAAGGTCAAATTTAAGATATGAAATCTACACCGGCTTCTTGGATGAGTTCCTTCTATACAATATCTCTATTTTCCTTTTCCTTGATGTCTTAGTTATTTTGTAATAGTTGGGAAATATAATATCTGAAAAATAAAAGAAAATACTGATGTTAGCTTTTTTTTAAAGTAAAATTTATTTTTCTTTTATAAAATGTCAAAAGACAATATTAAATTCTGGTGTCATAGCTGAAAGAGTGGCAATCATTTATCACAAAACATAGCAATGAACAGCTACAATGAACATTAAATTACAAATTCATTAAATGTGTTAGTGATAGAACAAGAGGGCACACAGCCTCAGGTTGCACCAGAAGAGATTTAGATTTGGTATTTGGAAAATTTCATCACCAAAAGGGGTTTTCAAGCCCTGAACCAGGCTGCCCAGGGAAGTTGTGGTGTCACCATCCCTGAAGGGATAGAAAAGACTGATAGGTATTGTGCTGAAGGACATGGTTTAGTGGTGACCTGGCAGTGCTGTGTTAATTGTTGGACTTGATGATCTTAAAGGTCTCTTCCAACCAAAATTATTCTATGATTCTAAAAAATCAGAAACTAACAGAAAATTAATGAATCTTCAGTAGTATTAGATTCCTAAGTTTCAATTAGATTTAAAGTTGTATAAAACATTATTACATGAGTAAAGCAACTTGTGAGGAACAAACACACAGTATCCCCAGAATAATGTAAATGACACTTGTCCTAGATGCAAGAATAATGAAAATTCCAGCTGAAAAATATTAGATCATTTAATGATTTACTTGCTAGTCTAAATAGATTTTGGAACAAAAAGTTTAATTACACTATAAACTCTCATGGATTTTGATGATACAGAAGGTCAAAGAATGGTAGAAAACACAGGACAATAGAGAAGAGATACTGAAATTCATAGGGTATCAGAATGTAATCAGTGTTTATGCCAGTCAGTTGCTTAGGATAAAATTTCATAATGTTCTATCTTATAAGTCCCATTAGGTACTTGCCTTGGTGCTTTGGAACCCAGGCTTGTGATAACTATATACCTTCATACTTAGCTCAACCTTCATTTCACTAAAAATCAAGTAAATCAAGTTTCTCTAAATTTTTCTCTTATTACGTCCCATCTTCTATACTAGTAGCTCTTTTTTGCACTTATTCTAGCTTGAAGTATTTTTTTTAAAAGCCTGTAATCAGAATGAATAGAAGTTCAGTTGAGATCATCCCAAATATACCCATATATAATTAAAAAATTGATAGTGTCTGTATTATCCTAATATCCAGATGCATTATAATATTTAATTCTGAGTTGGAAAATATGAATTCTATTTTAAAATGAAGGAACAGCAAGGTCAAATGGCAGATCAGATAAAGGATGCAAGCACTAAAATTGTTCATTACTTCATAAATTTTCAGTTCAATATCTACTCTCTGGTGTGGAGTCCTGAACACTGTCTGAAATGTGTACATTGCCTCTGTACAGGGCACAAACAACACCTCAGAGTAGGATTAAAAAAAAAAAAATCACAGAGTATAGTACTAGACCAACCCATTGGGTCAGCCCTGAGGACAGGATGAGTCTCAGATCCTGCCCATAGGCATCTGTTATGTCTGCAGAGTTCTATTCAGGAGCCTCTTTAAAGACAGAGTATAACTTTGGAGGAATGAGCTAATAGGACACAGATTCAAGAAAAGGGTATATGACGGTAGTAGCAGTGTAGTTATGGGGATCAGAGATAGATTTAAAGACTCAAAGGTCTAATTTTGAGCTTTGCCTTACTGAAAACTGCTCAAACCTTTACTTCCCACCTCCCAAGTGAGGCCTCTCTCTTCCTCTCACTGACACAAGATACATTTAGACAAAAAAAATAACAGTAAGGGAATTTAAACCCTGTATCCTGTGAACTCTATATTTAATTCTTTGCTACCAAGATATGGATCTCTGAAATCTCAAGGTATAGTCTAAACACTGTATTCTAATTGTCTTCATTGGGAATTTCAAGTACAAACTATGTAAAACTCGGTGGGAGTCTCAAGCCAGGAAGACTGGGTTGTATTCTTACCTATAAATTGAACATCATCAGAAATAAGTAAGAAATCAGGGGGATTTTCAACTGCTTTGAGTCAAGTTTAGTAAATGAAACTTCCAATAAAGAAGTAGGTGACCAATAGAGGTAGCCTTTTTTTTTTTCTTAGTAATATAAAGGCAAAGTGAAAGTTACAGGCACTTTGGTCTGAAATAAGACTTTCATCATCAAGAAGAAGGGTAAGACAAGAGAGTTCCAGTAAGTTATTGGTGATTACATCTTTCATAAAAAGACATTTCTAGCAGGAAACAATTAATTGCCCTTTACAAAAAAATAGTGATATGTGTAGCCACTTGAAAACAGTCCAGTCAAAGGTCAGCTAGAACCACAGTGTTTAGAGACATACATCTTCATATGGGATACTGTGATCTTGCAGATGGAACATTCATTCAGCCTGGTCCTGAATCTCTTTCAGTTTAATTTATCCCATTGTGAAAATGAAATTGTTATATCAATAGCGAGAAGCCACCAGTCTTGTTAATGATGACAGCCAAAAAGACATCAAGCCATAAATACTCAAAACAGCCAAACACTTTAGGAACAAAAGAGAAAACAACAAAAAAAGCCAACAACCCAGAATCCTTGGGGTTTTTTTCCAGAATTGACTGAGAATCTCAAGGCAATAGACAGTAGTGCAACACATTAGATGGGTGATGTTGCTGCTTTTGAGCTTATAGTTTTAAGATAACGTGATTATTTTCCAACACATGGCAGTGGGTATTTTTTTCCTCATTTGTCTCATTAACTTTTCAAGGTCTTTGATTTTTATGTGGGTTAAATGAAGCCCTTGCAGGGAGTTCAGGAAAGCAGTGATAAGGCAGTAGTAATTTTAAAAAACAGTGTCCTTTAAAGGTACCATCCCTTACACAATGGTATGCATGGAGAATTGCACCAGATATTAAAGAGCTGTTTTCAACAAGCTGTCCGACAGATTGCAGCCATTACTTGCAGAATTCACAGACTGCATTTGCAATACAGGGATCTCACCACACAACACAAAAGGATAAAATCTATGCTACCTTCATTTAAGCAAATTCAATAAAGTGAAATACTGCTATTAAACACTAAGGGATAATTCTATGATTCAATTACAAAAGAAAAACTTCCATTGAAATTTAATGTATAAAGATTTCTGGGAAACAAATAAGATAATTTCCAAGTGGTAGACTTCGCTATTGTTACATTATTTTGCTAATTACTTTTGCTTTTTCTTTTAAACTGTTTTGATAGTTCAATTAGTATCCTCAGCAAGGTGTGAACTCAGACAGCCTGTTTCTATGCTCCGACAACAACACTTGTGCATTTTCATGTTGAGAATGCTACTCAGATGAGATACTGGATTATATAACTGAAAGGCTGATGACGAAAGTTATCTAGTTTCCCCCAAGAGGAAACTATACATATTGACACTATGAAGTGCTGCAAGTCCACTGAAATTGGATGTAGGCCTATTTATACCAACTGAGAATCTGTATTCCTGTAAAGCAAAGCAAAGTTATCCCTTTGGGCTTTATATTTATTGATAACTCAAAAGTTATATGTAAAATCTACAATACAAGAGAAACATTCCCTAGGACTTGTTCCTTGAAAAGACTCTGTCTTCTCAATAGGAGTTACTTCCGCTCAAAGACACTTCTCCTTGTGCACATTCAGGTTAAAGCCAACAAACCACACTTAGCACAATCAATCTCAGAAAAATAAATTTAGCGTATGTGTGCATTAATGGTACGGATCAATATAGGAAGTATATTATAAATCCAAGAAGAAAATAGAAATAAAGCTTAAATACTATTAAAATCCATAATGCCTTTGATTTACAAGCTATTTATCAGAAATAGTGGATGTTATAACCTGCATGTGAAATTCTATATGAGAAATTTTACAACACTGTACACAACTTTTGGAAGGTAAAGGAAAAAAATAATTAAATTTAAGCTTCAACAATAACTTAAACAGACTTCATAATAGTTTCCTAAATTATTATCCAGCACAGGCAGTAATAACCCTCCAACAAAAGAAAATCAGAGTTTTTAATATGGTCTGGAAACACCAGCTAAAAAAATTAACACTCCCATCATTCTTAACCACAGTTTGGAATTAGACTGTGGCAAAAGAACCCCATTTCTGAAATCACTAACACATCTTTGCCTCTTTTTCAAATGTAAATTCAGCTCAGTATTTCTTGAAGTGAGAATAAAAGGGTTGCAGCACTAGAAGGTACAGCCAATGGCCAAAATAAAGAAGTAGGTCATAAAGTGTGGTGGAATCTTTTCCCCAACAGATACTCTTCATAGCTCCCCTTAGAAGTTATGTAATAATCATATATTTTGTGTCACAGAGATACGCATGCAGTAGATGACCTTTGGTTTAATGTCTGCTTTTGATAGCTAGGCATGCAAAATATTTCAGGTGTCATGAAAGAGAGAAGAAATATCAATACATATTTTGTTTTGTAGCCATTCTTTAGTCTCTAACTTATGAAATTAATTATGACTGTTTAATCTGAGAAGCTTTACTCCTCCATATTTGTAAGCAAGTTAAATGAATTTGGAGATGTAGAGAGACTATTAGCAATGACTGAATTCTCCTGTTGAAAAGCATGGCTTTTGTGAGAGAAAATTTTTAACCTTTATATGCAATGAACAGTCTTTAGTGGTAACATGTAATTCTGACTTTGATCAGAAAAATTCAAAACCCTGTGCTGACAAGAACAATCTTTAGATGTAATAGTGATGAGGGGAGACCACAGCTCATGGTTTTAAGATGTGTTAAACCGCAATCTAACATGAGCCTTGCAGCAATCCAGCAGCAACTATGTTCTACTAGCCTTCCAGTTTTACGACATCAAATCCATCAGCCCCTAAAGGAACAAGTATTCCTTCAACCTTACTTTATAAATACAGTAAGTACACTGTACTTTAATGAACTCTTCTAAAAAACATAGATATACTAATCTGCATTCTAATACCTACTGTCAGATGGTGTTGATCACAAATATTGAGCAACGACTTCTGAAACATACATCCAAGAGTAATACCTCAAAGAAGTAAACAATCTGTTCTTTCCTATCCAGACATTTTATCCTGCAAACAAGAGAAAGATACTTTCACCAAAATAATCTGCAATTCACATACAGAACACATGAGAACAAACATGTACTGATGAGATTTTGCTGAGGCCAAGGCAAGAGAGGATGAGTTCCTCCAGTCAAATCATATTTCCTGATTTATCTAGAAACCTTTGACCTGGAAGTTGAGAAGAAGATGGAACAATCTTGCTTCTGGTAACATTCTTCCTGTGACCTATGTCTTTTGCTAAGTAATTACAGAGGCCTTGACAAATATGAGTTAAGCAGTGTTGCCATGCCAACATATGTCCTCTTTTTTTCAAATACTCTACTGAGACCAGAGACATTGAGCTTGGGATACACTTCCCACCAGTCAAACTATTGTACAGTTTCTTTTGACCTCAGCATTATGTTAAATGGTATGGATTTCACTTCATATGATCAAGTATAAGTATTAATAATAAATGCATTTCCACTTATCACACAGTTTTTTTCTGAGGCAGAATAGCATGAAGCAGAAAATTATGTGATCAACATTGCTTATATTCAGTAATAAAACAACCATTCATGTTTACTGATATTCCAATGGGAAAAATGTTCATTCATTTTCCTGATCAAAACATATCAATTCTCAAGTGGTACACCAGAGTTTGTATTCAGATTATCTTTATGCAGACAAAAAAAAAAAAACAAAAAAAAAAAAAAACAAAAAACCAAAAAAACCAACCCCAAAAAAAAAAAAAAAAAAAACCCCACATGTGAGGCTCGCAATAGTTTCTTCACATTTCTGGCTTAAATCTTGCCGCTATAGCCTTGTAACCTTTTGACATGGCACTAGCTCTGTGTTAATCTCAGGCCTTGGGACTTGTCAGATTTCTGGATGTGCCTGGGTCTTCATGGAGACTTGATTTAGAATGTTTATCTGTGGAAAAACAACTATGAAAAATGTGACTTTTGCCTACTTTGTTTTAGCTTTTGCTTAGCTTTGTATTATTTCATGGCTTAATACTTATTGCCACATATATATTCTATGATTCTGTGAAACAAATATCTGGTAATAATGAACAGTTACTCTGTGCAGACTAAACTATCTACAACCCTAGAACAAAATGGCACAGGCATAGGATGACAGCAGTGGCCTTGAAAGTACAATCGCAGGATTATTCTAGAGACTTCTGGAATTAAAAGCACGCCAGTTAACTCAATGATCAATTAATGATCAAAAATGCAACTGGACTAAACTGATTTTAGGAATAAGAAAGAGGGAAAAAGCAAGTGTTGAGTATATGCAAAACAAACCATATGTGGCAAATCTGGATGTGATGTGGAATTCCATACCAATGCAGAAATACAAGATATAGTGTGTATTAATAAGTATAGTAAAATTACCCCATCCAGAACCTACAGTAACAAGGAAGAAAGCATCAACACAGTAGTTTTACTAGCAAGGGTCACAGGATGCTAATGATTTTCTCTACCCTGTGCCCATAAGTGAAGCCATTGGCCTTAGGACCTAGAGGTAAAGTGGTAGGGCCTGGAACGTTTGTGTGTATTCATTTTAACTGCATATAATTAGAACAACTAATATTATCATAGCTCAATTAATTATATTTTTGGAGTGTTAAGATTTCTGTAAGGCTAATAATAAAATTTTCGCTTTGCACATAGAGTGTGCTTCTTTTTTTCCCATTACAAGGTTCCACCTGTGAAACTGATGGAGAATTCATTCAACGTAGTCCATCACTTGGATGCCACAAACAGGTAACACCAGCAAAGGCTAGTCATTATTAAAAAAAGTGGGATAGGCAGAAACTTAAAACACTTTTTATACAGTATATAGTATAATGCAGGCCTAATCCTCATTTTGAGTACCTTCCTGGCTTTTTATAAAGTATTAACACTGTAGAATTAATTACTGTAGGATTGTGGTAGAGTAACATGCATGAGCGTTTGTTTTGGAAAAACATTACTTTCTGCAGCTGCATTAGTAGTACTCTAACCAGCATTACCAAAAATAAAAAGATACAAGAGTAATTTGAAAAGAATATTTCTACAGACTAAAAATAGGTCATTCTGGATTAGGTATTCACCTATACATGTAAATAAATTAGTTTGATTTTCAGGCAGGTTTTAAGGGAAGTGACATTAGCATAATGTGAAAATAATTCACTTATTCACAAGAAGGCAGACTTATCATACAGTCAGTATTCAGGAATCCAAGTAAATCAGCACCTTAATATTTACATTTAAACAAAGAAATTTATCTGCCAATGATAGAAGATTCAAATACAATTAATTTATTACAGAACAAAAGATACCATTCTGACAATTTGAAAATCAAGTACAAGGAAAGCAATTGAACTAATAATGACTCTAATCGTGTTTTGATTGCTTTAGATAGAAATTGCATTACATAAGCCAAACAAAACTAAATGTCAGGTTGTTTTACACACTGTGGACCTATGTGAAGCCTGCTTTCATATGGATTTCTGTCTTGTGATAAGTTTTTTTTGATCTCTAGTAACTTCTAACTGTAGCTTTTCAGCACTGTTGTAGCACAGTGGTACAGGAGTTGTAATGCTTGTTGTTGTATGTTGGTTCATAGCAGCCCAGTCCCGTGCAGATTCCCCAGTGCTATAGAAATCTAGCTGATACTACAGACTTTCTGGTTTTTGTGGACATTACAAAAAATGTCAATAAAAGACAAAAATACAAAACAAAGCAGTTGCTTCAGTATCACTATGCACTGTCCTGAGAAGTACCTTTTGACTGAAACCAATCACTGCCTTAGGAAATAATACATCTAAATGTTGACCATGGCCAACAGTCCAGAGAGGCATTTTTGTACATATTTTCTTACACAGTATTTGGTAAATTTTACGTTTAATACATAAACAATAGATTCTTATGGTTACCATTGCATATTTCATGACAGTTCTGAAAATGTTTGATTTTAGATTGATATGAAGTAATATAAAACAAATAGTTTTATAAATATGGAAACTCTACAAATGCAATTTAACATAACTGAATTCCTCAGAACACATAAAGTATGTTGGAATAAGATGTAAGGGAAGAACCCAGCCAGAATATTGATTCCTTTCCTCAGTGGAGTATGGGAACTGATAGCTTCTTCAACTTCCACACTGCTGTTGGATTTGTCAGTGGGAGAAAGCTCTCATCTTGGGCGTATGAGTGCTAAAGCTGTCCAGGCAAAATCAAACCCTGAAGTTCATACAGGAAACTAATTGGCATTCATTACAGTATTCATTACAATAGAAGAAGATGTTACTTATATTCAAATAAAAACTATTGCTTACAGATAGCTGCCTTCTTTACTCCTTTCCATGTCTGAATTCTTTTAGTTTATTTTTAGTTGTCCAATCCAGTTTGAGGCCTATTCAGTACAACGACATGATACAGGAAAGCATGGATGAGAATTTAATGTTTAAAGGCATCTGTGTACATTTAATATGCAGAATGAATACATTTGTGTACAGTATCCTAGTATCTTCATCTACCATCATCTTGTCATGCAACTCTAAGTGCTTGTGCACTTGCCCACAAAAGCAACCAGTTACACTGCACGGTGTGCTGATAGATAGCAGCTACTTTCTTGTAATGTCATGCAATCAAATTTTGAAAGAATTCTGGAGCCTGAGGTCAGCTGCATTGTCGTTTCTCCTCTTTTTCTGACTTTGTTTTTTAATAACATAGAAATTTAAGAGAGAACGTGTGCTCTGAACATAGACATTTCAGAAGAAATACAGAAAACTGCATGGATTTCCTGGATAAGTTTCCTAAATACAATCAATATTTCAGTGCATAATTCAATTTACAGAGCTTCATGGAATAAGAAGGGGACACTATTGATTTCAATCTGCCATTTCGAACAATAGTTACCTTTCAACATTAAGCAACTAAAATTTTCCCTAAAAATATGTTCAGAAAGTATTAATGTAAATTGCTCATTTCTTCTAAGGTTCTGCTATTTTCAGTGCACTAAACTCTCATTAAAAAAAAAAACAAACAGCAACCACAAACCCACTTGGAAATGTTTAGCCAGTTTTTGTAATATGCTACAAACACAGGAAAAGATGCAGAGTCACATACTGGCACCTCCATCTGAAAACACAGTCTTAAAAAATAAGCTGTCTAGCTACTTTCCAACAGACCACACTGCAGAGCAGTGGAAGAAGATGATGGTGAATACCTACGTCTATCCCAGGCTGTTTCACGTAATCCTGATTTTGAAGTTAATATTTACAATTTCAAAAATTGAATATTCAGTATGAAAAAAATCTATTTGTTCTACAAGCCTATCTGTGTGTCTCAGTGGCACTAGGCTCAAAAAATGAGAAGAGTTAGGTACGTATTTCTATACCATGCCTGACATATAAGTTCTCAGAGTATGTCATTAATACATAAGTAGAAATTGTCATGATACTGCTACTGCATAACTAAGTTTTAAATCAGTCCTTAATTATAGGAATTTACCTGGTATGCAAATACAGTCTCAAGTCTTGGGTATGTATAATGATCCAAAGTGCAAAATTCTACCATTGTCTTACAACAAGGCCTGTCAATCCAAGTTAATGATTATCAATATCTTTCAGCTGATCTAGAAGTCTACATGACCATTCAGAGACACTCAGAGAGCTTCAGGTCATTTTGCTTCTAACAATTAACTTCAAAGCCTGAAGACACTGGCTATCGATGATTTATTGAAATCCAGATAAAGACATCAGAAGACTGACTGTTTGGGGCCATGAGGTTTTACAGTCATCCAAGTATGTATTTTTAACTATATTAAGTTTTTCCTCAAAGGAATCGCTTGGTAGTAAGTAGTGATTAGCTCTTCATATTTCTAAGATAGAGATATTAGCTTACGTTACTCTTCATGGCTGACTTTCTTCTCTGCTTTCATCCTTCATGATGTCTTCACCAAATGACAAGAACTATCTCTTTATTCTTCTCCCATCTGTGAAATTTTACAAATAGATATAGCCATTGGAATATTTATTTTTTCTATTACCTGGGTATGCTCACAGACTTGTCACCACTCTACTAGGGTTTACAGTACAGTTGTATGAATTACATCATGTAATGTACATTATTACATTAAGAAGTATGGCCAGTATAATTGCTACATCATTGAACACCCCATTATAGATCAGATTTGTTAGATGCATTTCTTACCACCTATGAAAATTGTATGTCTAACAAAAAAAACAATCATGAGGAAAAACAATGTGAGTGTTGTAGTATATCATAAAACTACCAGAATGTTTTAGAAGAATGGATCAGCTTAATCCAATTAAAAAAAGAAAAGAAATAAGTGAGATGAGTCCTCCATGGGATTTTCTCTGGCCTTTAGAGCAAAACTTTTTCTTACCTTTCGTCAGTTCAAATCAACAGCATAAAGTTAAAAACTTGTACATGTATTTGCAAGACAGGGGCTGAGAAAGCACATCTAGCAGTCAAACAGGACAAGTTACTCCCTTTTAAATTTTTTTATTGAAATGCTGATGTTTATTTTAGTAAGTATTTTAATTTCTGTATCACTGCATAGCATTGGAAGCTTAAAATATTTCTTACAACAATATAGAAATAATTATTATTACTGTAGTTTGTCATAGTGTTCTCTATAAATAATTGGCACTTTTTTGTCTTTAAGAGTCTGGTATTTCCGATAGTAGCTTTCATGATATCTATGTGTTTCTTTGGGACTCACATGAGTTTTGAATATTATTAAAATACTTACTAAACAATCTGAAATGTTGAACTAATTCCAGATAGTGCAGGATAGATTTAAAAAGCATTTTGCAGGCAACTGGGAGACAACTCTGGACATGCACTTTTTTTCAGCCAGCTGAGACTGACACCAAGGTATTTAATTTGATTCTCCTGAGAGAGAAAGACCCAGCTGTGCTTCTCATATAGCACTTTCTGCCAGATGATCCAAGAGTGGCAATTCCAGAGAGACTGAATGCTTGTTGTTTCCTTGACTATGAAGTATTAAAGCTCTATCATGTCTATTCCAGCACAAGGTGTATCTTGTTATTGCCATGTATTCATTATTTATTATTAATAACAATTGTACCACAGTTTGAAAAGCAGTTATTAGAGAGTAAGAAAATTCCCCTAACTTTATTTGGTTTTCTCTCCTTTTCTCTAGTCTAACTGGTAATTAGAAATGTGCATGAGAAAGAGGCAGACAGTTCAACTACCTTTACCATTGTGCTATTATTGAACAAAAGAAATAGATTTCATTCTTCCTCTATCTCCATATTAAATACTTTTTTAAAACCACTGGACAAAAACGTATGGGTTCATCATAATCATGACAATATCCATCTGAATTTGCAGTCTTCATTTGGTCTCCTAAAAACAGGTGAGTTTGAGGCCATTCTTTGCAGAAGTTGAATCTGTTTGAAACTAGTATTGCACACATAAACCAGAGGGGCAAAAGCAGTTTAGATAAAATCAAATAAGAAAAAAAACCCCACAAGTCATCAAATAAGGATTTTAAATGAAATGAAATTAAGTCAATACAAACTTTTCATCTGAACCTAAATGAAAAAAAAATGTCACTTCAGCATCTTTGAGAACAGAAAGCAAGGGAGTAGATTCATAAAACCAGTATTAACGGCATGTCTTTCTATCAGTTCACTCTGTGAACTATTTCCCAGACAGTAAGAGACACAATCTCAGTGCAGACCTCTGCCTCCAGAGATATGAGCTCACATTTACTATTTCTGGAGAAAGTGCCGTAGGTGGACTATTGAGGCATGCTTTCCTTATTATCTTATATGGAGTTATTCCACCCTGCATAAATCTTCAAGACTTGGAGAAAAGACTGATAGCTACATGCCCCATTTTCCCAGGTGAGTTACCAGTTAGCAACTTATTCCCTCTCTGACTTGGAGATTATATAAATATTTTATACAAATATATTTTCTAGCTCCAGCTCAAAAATTCCAAAAAATCAATTTGAAATTACTTACAATTTCTTTGGCTGGGTCATGGAATATATACATAAAAATCCATGCTCCACCAGGTTCAGAGAGGGGTTTTGGACAAGGATTTTGATAGACAATGACTCTCTAGTCTCCTGAGATCTGAACAGTGTCTCACATCTTGGGTGAGAGCTGTAACTGCTGAAGAAAGAGAAGGATACCACCTTTTCTAATAATGCTGTGTCTCTAAACCAAAATGCAGTTTTCAGAAAGATACTTTTCTGAATAATTTCAGAAATTTGTCAGGGATTTTTTGCCTATATAATTATGAGACAATGGAAAGATACACTAAAATTTGTAAGATTTCTCCTCAGTGATAGAAAAACAGAATCTTACAATTAGGTTGTCACTCTAAAGCATCACAGTTTATCATAAGATGCAACGTTGGGCAACTTTTCCTGATTTCCCTGTATTCTATTTCTTTCCGACTCTTCCTTTTTTGGTTTTATCTGGCTAGACTTTCTTCTGGGTGCCACAATTAGAAGCTTAGATGGAATCATGGAATCATTAAGGTTGGTAATGACCTTCAAGATCATGAAGTCTAACTGTATATTATACATAATCATGACCACTAAACCATGTCCTAAAGTGCCACATCCAGACATTTTTAAACACCTGCAGGGATGGTTATTCCACCACCTCCCTGGGCAGCATGTTCCGATGACTAAAAACTCAGTAAAAAAAAATTCCTAATATGCAACCTAAACCTGCCCTGGTGCAACTTAAGCCCATTTCTTCTTGTCCTACCATTAGTCACCTGGGAGAAGAGACCAGCATCCACCTCACGACAATATTTCTTCAGGTAGTTGTAGAGAGCAAAAAAGGTCTTGCCTCAGCCTCCTCTTCTCTAAAATAAACAACCCCAATTCCCTGAGACTGTCCTCATAAGACATTTTCTCCAGACCCTTCACCAGCTTCGTTGCCCTTCTCTGAACTCACTCCAGCACCTCAATGTCCTTTTTATACTGTGGTTCCCAGAACCGAACACAGCACAATGCTGGCTCATGTTCAGCTGGGTGTCCACCAGCACCTCCAGGTCCTTTTCTCCCAGTCAGCTTTCCAGCCACTCCTCCCCAAGCCTATATCTTTGCCTGGGGTTGTTGTGACCAACACTGTGACTTGGCCTTGTTACACCTCATCCCATTGACCTCAGCCCATCAATCCAGCCTGTCCAGATCCCTCTGCAGAGCCTTCCTACCCTCAAGCAGATCAACATTCCTGCTCAGTTGGGTGTCATCTGCAATCTTGCCGAGAGTACACTTGATCCCCTTGTCCAGATCATCAATAAAGATAGTAAACAAGACTGGCCCCAGAACTGAGCCCTAGGGAACACCGCTGGTGACCGACTGACAACTGGATTTTGCATTTTCAGATGCATGTATTCAGGGGTAAGAGTAACAACAACTGCAGCACTCTATAAATTAACTGCAATCTGCTACTTTTATAAGCATTACTGGCCTATAAATACAGGCATTCAATGTCATATGTGCAATTGCAGTCACAGGAACAGGTCTGGAAGATATGAAACAAGACATATAAGACAACCATGTCTTTTGGGTGCAGGAGGTGGAGGGCACTAGACAGCTATTTTCAGGCACCTGATTTGTTCCCTTTCTATCCTTATACATCAGCCTTGACACCAAAAAATGTAAGAAAATAACCACTGGAAAAATAACCTGTCAATATCTATTAAAAAGCAAAACAATTAAAACCAGATGGTTAAGCACCAGATTTTCCTCAGAGTCCAAATTTCTGAACCATGTTCCAGAAGAATAAGACAAATAAATATCTGCATGGAGAACTTGGAAACACATGTTCATGTTAATGTTAAAGGAGCACAGTTAGTGTGTATACATGTATTTATATAAATATATGATAGTGGGTTTATTTCTCATATCCTAGGTTTGTATGTTCATTATATTAATGGACTTGCACACTGTTTTGACATTATGAACTAAAACAGTCTCTTACCTGCACTGGCTTTGGGAACCATATGTGTTCACTTCCAGTGCAATGTAAATCTGTAACCTCCATATACACTATATTTGTAAACACAAATTTATGTTTGGAGAGCAAGTACACAATTGCAAAGTTTAAAGCAATGTATCAGGAGTCTAGAATTTCATTATTTAGAACAGAACTGTAGTCGTTATAATCATGAAGAAAGGTCCTGGTCTTAGTATTGGCTATAGTCACAGAGATAAACCTTTGTGTATATATAGAAACCTTTACAACGTGTGTGGCTAGCAGTACTATACACGTTCCATAGAACAGAGGTCTGAATAGTTGCAACTCTAGGCCATCCTAGAGTTCTGTTGCACAAAAAGATCATTTGCTAAGAGTATTATTTTATTTCTATCAATTCCCTTCGGCTCAATATGAAGCTAAGGTATAACATATGCTGTATGCATCATATGTTTGCTTGCATACCCGTGCATATTGTCACTTTGTGTTATTCCAGGAGTCTCTTGAGCACATGGGAAGCAGAGTTTCAGTGGGTTGGAAATTTATGCTTCAGTAAATGCATTGTCAATTTGGTGACCATCTGTAACTTACAGAATTTTGTTTTATGCTGTGGCAATGAATAAAGTAGATTTCAGACTTCAGAACAGACCCAGTAATGTTCTGGAAGCCCTTATTTCATGGAGTTAATAAACTCCAAGTATCAAGCCTTCCATGAGTTCTCTTACTTTAGGTAAGCACATCCCAGCAACAGTTCCTGCACCGAAAATATTAACATTTGCAGACCAATATCACAGACCAACACAAAGTGTAAGAGAAAGCAAACCTTCTAGGAGCACCAGGATGCATCAGTTAATTGTCATCTTATTACACTGAAGAAAACAAAGCTTTCAGCAGTGGTCAGTTAGTAGACCTGAATTCTTCTCTCTGAATGCAGATAAAATGTACATATCTACATGAACAACATATGTTGTCATAGAGAATTTCAACTTTTCAAAGTAAACTTTTCAAAGAGCAATTAGGGATGAGTGAAAACAATATTTTTAGGTTGAAAAAGCAATTCCGGCACTGTTTATAGATTTTCAATCCAGCATTCACAGCACACATATTTCTGAGCAGCCAACATTCTTGGTGGTTTACTGAAAATTTAGGCAAGTATGAGCACCTTACTCAGGGACAATTTAAGATCTGAAGTGTTTGCCATTGTTTTCTTTATTAACAACATCAGCCACCCTCATTGTATTATTATAATAAGATTTACCAGTAAACAAAAAGATGCAGTTCACCTAATACACTCCTAAAACAAGTCCACAACTGTTTTCTTCCTTCCTGTTCACTGTTATCTGTGATGAGGAGACTGGACAATATTAGTGAATTACATTCATTATTCACCTGTCTAGGTGACACATTCATCCTCCTAAGAAATGACTTTTCAAAGGGAAATCAATATTATTTTCTCTATCTGTCCTTTAATACAACAAAACATGGAAATGCAGAAGAACACAGTATTTCCTTAACTGCATATGAATAACCTGGGAAAATGTCTTCTATTATACAGTTTCTTTTATTTTTCTTAATTGCTCTTTTATAGGCAGAATTTGACCTAGCCTTCAAAAAGAACTTAGGTCTTCTGCTTACATCTGTATGTAGAAAGATTACCTGCATTAATATAATTTCCCTCCTACTACACAGGTTACTCTGTTGATTTTAGGGAGCTAGTACTGCTTTCAGTATAATGGCATTGTTAAAATGGCACAATACAAAGCTGAAGAGAAACTGGAAGCCCCAAGGAAAGAGCACATGTTGGAATTTAGCAACAATTTGTCTTTTAGCATTTACACTGAGCAGAAACATTTTAGATTGTTTAATTTCTCACTTCAGCAGTTTGCAGGTTATATACATCTATAGCTATAAACACAAAATATATACTATGACTGCTTATTTGTGCATCAATGCAATACAAAAACACGCAACCAGCAAGAGTTCAAATATCGGTTATACAATAATAAGTAAAATAGTGGGGGGTTGAGGGAGGGAGGGAAACCCCTTTCATAAAGCTTCTTCACTATTGAGATACTTAAATCTAGTTGTTGAAGTTCTATGCTTCTATTTGTTGATCTGGAAAAAAGGATATTTCTTAACTCATGGGTATTCTGAAAGCTAAATATTTTTTAACAAATTGTTCTAAACTGGTTAAAGTTGTGTAATAGAATTAAACTTTCTACTGTAAAAATTAAACTTTAAAAGTATATATTACTCTTCAAATTATTTTTCCTGAGAGGATTTTGGGGGGGGTTTAGCTTTCATAACATTGCTTATGTTAGAAAATGACATGATGATTGTAGTTAGAGTGTTTCTATTAATCTTCATGTCATAACCATAGGAACAGAGAAAAACCCATTCCAAGAACTGAAGGGGAAATGGAATGCTCTCAGGACATGGCATTTATGTTTTAACCAATTTAGCCCAAATTGAAATAGAACACTGTATCTGGATTGGTGGCATGTTCCTCAAATTTATGGCATGTATTTATTACTAAAAGATACAATTGCTTTGAGCTGTTTTGAAGACTACTACTAAAAATATGGAAATTTTAACTGTTATTTGCTGCATCAGGACAATTTTACAAACATTATTGCTCTACAGATAGGATCTTGTGAAAATTTTCTATATCTGCTGCTGTACGTATTTTAAAACATTTTATTCAGACAGACTTATTTTAATGAAGCAGGCTTAAGTTTTTCTTAATTAGGTAGTGCTCATTAGTTTTTTAAAACTTTAAAGTGTTTAGACTCAGTACCACTTACTTCAATCAGAAAGCTGGTCTGCCTAGCCATCATTAGCAGAAAATACTTTCTCCACAAACAAATCTTTTTTAAGCTCCTAAACTGGACATGTACCATCTCCTTTTCTATACTGGAGAACTGCACTGTAATACTGGGCATGGCATGAAAGATCAGAAAATTTATTTTAAAATATTGCCACAACCTCTGGATTGAAAATGTTCAATGCTACTCATTTTACTCAGTGAGACTGCTATTAGGATCAAGTATGGTTAAATAGCCTAGTAAATATGATTTTTGCTGATATTAGTATATGGCAGAGGGCTTTGCAATGACCTGGCAGTGCAGGATCTCAAGGCTTATCCAAGCTTTCCGTGGCCTGAACTGTTTTTAGTTTAACAACTGTCATTCTAGTGGTCAAGTGGCTATTGTGTAACCTGCTCTAGTTTAAACACTGTATATCACTTAAGATAAAGGCCTGGCAAATATTGAATTACACACATTTAAAGTATAAAATTTTGATTTGGATGCAAACTTAAGTTATGTAAATGTTCACCTTTCCCGCAGAACTCTTTTATTCACTTAAAGACAATTGTTCACTATTTCTGCTAGGTATCAGATCCAATGTATGCCTTGACACATTGTAACTCACACTGTGTAAAATTTATATGCTCTATACCTGAATTATAACAATGAACATTTCCTCATAGTCATGCTTTATAAGCACGCATAAATTTTAAAATAATTTTTTAAAATAGAGCATTTGTATGGAAAAAAGTGTTGTTAGCCACATCTGGTATCAGAGTGCAGCAACCAGATCATAAAGTCCAGTTCTCTTTATTCAGTTGAAACAAAAAAGGCTGCCACTTGTAGAAGGTATGGATCTGGCTCAGCAGTTGTTAAAATTAAGCAAACACTTGACTGTAAAGCTATCCTTATTTTTGTCAGTGCAATTATGCATCACATAACTAGGCCAGGTGTGCAATATTAACAAGCATGTGAACATTTGCATAAGAAAATTTCACTGTGGCATAAAATCTAGACAGCTTTTTAAGTGCTAAGAAGAAGTCTGTACTCTCTGGATTTTACTGCAAGGCTAGGCTACTGTTACTGAACTATATTTCTGAATGGACAATTTCATAAGCAGTGGGCAATAATGTTTTGAAACTGATCACTAGGTTAATAGAACCTTGTCATCTTGTCATCTAGCAATTTCTGTGCATTCAGAAAAAAAAGATGAACTATTATAAGTAACAGCAAAAATCTTAATTATTATGCTAATAATGACCATTAAAAATGCTACTTAAATAATCAAAGGATTAACACCGGCCTGTAAACTACATCGGTGTGACATTTATATTGTTGAAAACACATTACAGTTGTTGCAAACTGTTGAGAAAAATGTAGGGATGCTGAGAAAAGGGATTTTAGTGTGCTTTATCTGAAAAATTACAGTCTACAATAATTAAAAAATTAATGTATACCACTATGTTTAATAGTTAGTCAACACAATTATTGGTATTAACAGTTAAAGTGAGAAATCCCCATGTAACTCAAAAAAGTGATTATCAAATTAAACATTTATCCTCTCTGACTATTGTCTTTGTAATGCAAGAGCAACTGCTGAAAGGGAAGGAGATAAAGTGGATGCATCCTTCTGCATTCAGAATACATTTTACAGTTAAGCTTATAGTATTGTACAACACAAAGAACTTCCAACAGTACATTTTAAATATGATATATTCTGCCATTCTATCTCATACAGTTCTGACACTTAGAATAATACGTTCTGAGTTTCATTCACTGAAAAGGTAAGATTGTTGTAAGAGCAGAGAGTAAAATCAAAGGTACTGAACAGCACATTCTTATATTAGGAATTAGCATATCCTACTAGCACTGGCAGCACTGCTGAGACTTCTAAATTATTCAACATCTACAATCAACATGCCAAGTTTCAGTGGAAATTTCTGTGCTTTTGTAAGTAAATTCCTATCTTACCCAATCATGTTTGTTAAGGGCAATATGTAATTGACTAAGACTTTTCAAAAAGATATCTCTCCAGCTTGCTTGGTAACACTGCCCCAGTGTCTTTAAAAAAGCCTCGCAACTAACAGTTGAAATTCGTGTCATAAATTCTTCAGTATTCAGACCTACCATCTATCTTATAACCATATTCTATCTTTAGAGTCTTTGGCTTTGATGAAACTAGGAGAAACTAGAAGCAACTACAAGCAGATCTGTAAGGAGCATCCATTTACTAATTTTAATAAAAGTTATTCTGATCCACAAGTCTCAGACACTTAATTAAAGTTAATAGAAAAAAATGCAGTAAAAAATCATAGTAAAAATTAATATTAAATCAGCCCAAAGAAATTCAAGAGAAACCAGAAGGGACTGATAAAACACCTGATTGATGATGGAGGATATGATATTTCAAGGAAAGAGTATGTCATGCAATGTTGTGCAAGCTCAAATGAAGGCAGAAGTACATAAGTGCTAGATAACTCATTTACATGCAGAAGTGCTGACAGTATAACTGGAATGGACAAAATACTCGAGAAGACAAATTCTGGCATAAATGATTTAAAGTCTAGAGATACAGCTCACACTATTCCCTGCTGTGATTCTCATCATTGCATACATACTCACACTAGCTTTACACTATGTAAAGTACGTAGCTCAGGAATTTATGTCAGTGTTGGTGTAGCCACGTGAAGTTACTGTGGACTCCAGGACTCACCCTGTGTTTGAATACACAGGTGGCTGACTAAGTTGCACTGGAACTTTTTATGCTTTCACAACAACACTGACAACGGTGGCTAAGTAACTAGCCCATGCAGTCTTATTCTTCATCCTCCAAGACTTTCTGTCTATGTTTTTCACTGAACACTTGCAAAAGACATTCTCATGATCTTGATTAGCTTGTCAAGCCTTCAAGTTCCTATTTCTCAGTTTTGATGACTAGATATGTGCTATCATATTAAGAACAGTGCAAGAAGTGACTGAAGGATTGACAATCTTTCATTTTTTTTAAGCACTCAAGAAATGTTTTTCCTGTCTACAAGTTAATCCAGTTTTATTCTTAGCCACTCTCTCTAGTATGGTTTCTTAGATGAGAATTAAACTCTTCTGTCAAAGACATAAATACTCTTGAAACTTTTCTGGGAACATTGTACAAACCCCTTTCTTTTTGGGTTGAAATAGAAGATGCAATTTATCAAATAGCATTAAAGTTCTAAAAGCTTTTGTTAAAAAAGATGCCATTAAGAAAAATTAAAAGAAAAGGTAAAAAATTTGTCACTTAAGTCACACAGAATCCCTAACTTTTTCCTGAGGTAATTCATAATCTAAATATAAACAGTAGCTAGGGTGTAAAATTCTTCCATCAACATCAGGTGTAATTAAGAAGGTATTTCTTAAAAGAGTGAAATAGAAAATTACAATCTACACCAGAGTTTTATTGATGATAAGAAATTTTTTACATTACTTGCAAAAAAAAAAGGTTGAAACACAAATATTAATGCTATCTAAGACTTCATTGTGGCTAAATAATTGATAAAAGTTAATTGAATTTTGTTGGTTGGAAAAGGGATAAGATTGATTCATCAATGAGACGGGTGAGTTAATCCCCTACAGGTTCTGATATGATGATTGCCCTTTTCTATGACTTCCTCCAATTTTTTCACTAATAACTTATAGATCATTCAGCAAACAGTTTCTAGGGAGTCCCTAACACTTGCCGACCCCAGAATCTCCTTGTGTATATCACAGTGGGAGTGTACAAGTAACCACTAATTGCAACGGTTAATTTAGCACATATTTAGTCCATGTGTACTGATTCAGAAGTAAATATTTTTCTGACCTTTCCAAACGCCAAAAGTTATTAAAAACTTTCCCTTATACTTTTGAATATGAAAGTTCTGATGCATTATATACTCACATATGAATCTTTTATGCAATTTACCTTACAATGCAGCTGTCTTGCCCCCCAAAATTCCAGAAAATACAAAACCAAATGCACATGAATTTAAGGCAATCTGAAGAATATCCACAGAAAATAAAGCTAAGTAAGCTGAGGGAAATAAAACTCTCCACCATCTAAAAATCTAAGATGATATAGAGTATGTTTCATTAATGTGGAGAATTTATCCCAATGTCAGTATCAGCTTACTGATTTCTGATATACAAGAGTGGTAGGAAGAGGAAGAGCAAGAAATAGGAAACATACATATACGCCCCAAACAACTCTGAACTCTGTATGCATCTGTGTATATTTCTGTGCAATTTGCCAGCTACACCTGTGAATTGTTCTGTTAAGTCATCTATACCTATCCATTTTAGGAAGATAAACAGCTGGCAGCTTCCAAAAGCAAGTGGAAGTATGAAAAGTATATCTGGAGACACCAAAAAAAGTATCTCCTGCTACGTTGAACATGACATGTATATATCAGCTATACAACATTTTCATATACAGTCTTAATACCCCAAATTAAATAAAATCTCTGATTTCCAGAAAGAATCCATAGAAGCAAGAGCTGTTGAGGGAAAACAGAAAATTACAGTGTGGAAAACATGATCATTTAAACTATCTCATCTACAGATTAAGGAAATTTATTCTGCTTCTCTCCTATGTAAATCTCCAATTCAAATCCTAAAATACTGTAGCACGGCAAACTCTCTAAACCCAGAATATTAAAAAGGTCAAAATAATATTAAATTCAGGGATTTGCAGACTTAAAGAACAGTCTTTCAACACAGTGACTGGCCTCAACTCACAGAGAAAACCAGAGAAATTAAAGATATGTGGTGCTTTGTACTTGGAGGGATTGCGCTCAACGGGAGTTCTGATACTACACACTCATAACAAAATCTAGTAGAGAAGTGGCTAAATACTAATTCATATCATTTAAGATCACAAAAGCAACACAAAAGAGAGACTACTGTGAGAAACATCAATCCTGTGGAAATTATCAAAAGAAAAAATAAAAGAGCATTAAATTAGATGCACAGTGATTCTCACAACCCATTCCAAACCATTTAGTCTGTTCATGATCACTCGGAGAAAATAGTCTGTGTCCATATACACAGAATATGTTGGTTCTATTTATTTAATAAACACTTCTCTAACACACACAGACACACAAACACAAGAATGTATGAATGCATCCTTCCGCTTAGCATAACTTACTTAAGCACTTCTCCAGCCTCCACTTCTTGCAGTTCTTCGAGCCAACAGCACTCGACCAGCTTAGCTTTATGAGTTCTAGTTAAACATATTTTCAGAAAAGCAGCATAGGCGTCTATCCAAAATTTCTGAAAAAATGAAAACATTGAACCTAACATGTTTATTTTATTATCATGTATTTATTATTCATAGGCTCTGCTCCAAAGATGATAGCTTCCCACAACATTTTAGCTATTCAAGCTTTTTTTTTATTTCACGCACACATACTTTTTTTGGCTATTTCCTGTCTTGTCAGTCATATAAGGAAAGGCAGAATAGTACAAGAATTAAATAGAGGCCATTAACTTCCATCAAAATGAACACTTGGCAAAAAGTCTTAACTGAAAGCTGCTAGTTAACACCATTTAGCATATACCAGTTAATCACTACTGTTTTAGTAGAATTTGGGATTGACTCACAAGGGGTAACAAAATAATCTAACACCATCCAACAATTAGGTTGCATAATTCAAGAAATTTTCTGAGACATCTGCTCTGTACTCACGATACTACTATACAATGAAATGCTTAGGCTTGGTGTTACATCCTAACATTCAAAGCCCACAGACTTCTTCAATCGAAGATATCATTTGTAGGATTATGACGAAGGCAGAAACCTTTTAATTCTTTAAAAGAGCTTGATTTTCAGAGAACGGACTCTGAGGTATTTCTGAAAATCTCTGTGTTCCTTTCAAAGGACGTAGACTAGAGCCCAGAATTAAGCCATTTTTAACTCAATTCCTGTTTTGGACTTGTCAATGTTAAATTCACTCAAAGACAAGAAAAAAAACAGGAAGAAACAAAACTCAGAATATTTATTGATTAAGCATTTGTTTCAAGTACTCAGTTCTACAAAATATTGGAGGTAGACAAATATGATCATACTTTACAAACAAATGGTACAATATGAACTGAATTAATTTGCAGAATTTTGTATGAAATATGGGGACAGTTCACTGACAAAATCATAATGGCTACAAAGGGCTAATTCTTGGAAGTATTAAGTATCCATAATTGCAATTGATATGAGTAAAAAGCTCCTCACTAAACCAAGTTCATCAGTCTCCTAGTTGGCTTTAATGTTGTGTTATATTGCAATGTTCCATTATTTTTCCTCACAAAACCAAAAATCCACATTTGCTTTATTTTAATTTCTGTTGTGAGCAGAAAAAAGTGGGGTTTTTCATTTCTTTCTGAGATAAAGTATCAAGCTATCATCATTACCATAGAGCACTCACAGTTTACTTCAAAGGCTTCTGTATTTTCCTCTATCTCTATCATATTGTGACATGATCTAAGTGGCAGTGTATTTACACCTGGGCATCCACATCTGAAGATCTCATTTTTCAAAGTCAAGCCCAAACTTTACCATACACACCATGTAAAGTTTCTTTTCCTTGACTGTCATGGTAAACATGCATACAGTAAATGCACCATTTTCAGAAGGATGCATAAATACAACATCTAAATATGCTGACAAAGGTATTAGATAATTTTACTAAAGCATTGTGTCATGTTAGATTTGCAGATTTAAAAAAAAAATAAATTAAGATTTATTTTTTCCATGTGCCATTTGTCACCAGCAGTAAAATATGTCAGGCTGAAACTCTTATTCAACGCCACTATATTTGACTTGTACAATTAAAAGCAGTAGAAAGTTGGGGAACAGTTTTTCAGATGATGCAATAGAAGCACTATTATCTCTGATAATTCTCCACTACTAAAGAAAGCGAAAAAAATCCAGCAGAAATGTAATGAGAAAGACAGAAATAATCCATTGAAAGCTAGTTAGTGGTCTTTCCACAGTTCCTATAAAGACTAAAGAACCTATTGATTACAGAATATTAGCAACATGTATCGAGTCTTGATATCTATGCAGTTTATACACTCTTAGCTACTGCAACCACCCATCTCTACTAAGATCTTTGCAGTAGATAAAAAGCATTTCAATATTGCTCTAGAAACATATTACTAGCATGTCAGGTGGAAAGATTCGGATGGCTTTTTCTGCCAAGGGAACAGACATTCTACTTACAAGGACCTGACATTACTAATTATGCTAGATAGAAAATTAATACCAGCTGGGGGGAGAGGGGGATAGAAAAAAAATTAAAAGGTTTCACTGTTTCTTTCAAATAGCTGTAAGAGAATTTCATAGGTCAGTAAAAACCTCTGTTTAGAAGGCTGTTGAAAGAGCAGAAGAGCAAATTTACTAGTATGAAGACAGAGCTAGATATAGCAGTCAGAACCCTGTTCATTCACATGGAAGTTTTTTCTATTTCAAATCTTATGGCCAGAATCAAGCAATTAATACGTCTTATTACATGTTCTTACCATGGAAGAGTTAAATCTTATTAGATATACGTTTCACTCATCTACAGCGTTTAAATCACAGTAGAGATAGTATACAAAACAAAGACTTCAGGCTGTTTCCAAGGTGATAAATCAAGAAGTAGTATTACATGTTGCAATAAGTTCACATTGCAGTTATTAAAGCCTTAAAATCTACACTAGAGGATCTGCAAACCCCTTCTGCCTCATGTCTCCCCCTTTAAGAAAAAAGAAAGGGATTATCCAGGAGAAAGGCAGGTAGATATTTGTACTGGCAAGAATAGCAAAGACACCAAAATGCAAATTAAAACTTTCAGGAAAAACTACCCTCTGTCGTGCAACGTTAAAACCTTCAAAATTACAGCTGGCTGGCTCCTGCCTTGGGGAGGGAGAGGGGTGCTTTTGAGTTCTTCCCATCAGGCAGATTCTCAGAAGGTTTCAGTGCTAGCCTAGTTTTCCTCAAAAAACAGCACCTATCATTTTCAGGCCATTTTTATTGACATCTTTGCAAAGGTCATGAATAGAATAAGCAATAGATGTACAAAACTTTTTATTGTTAGATACACATTTCCATACTGTCAGATATAATATGCATGAACATATCACACACCCTAATAAGTTGTGTCTGTAGTTCGCGCTTGAAGTTATTTGTAGCTCACACCTGCAATATTTGAATACTGAATTCTTTTGGAATACAGAGGTTACATTCATAATGTATTTTTATCAGTAGTGTTTAATATAGGACATTGCCATGTTTCAGGCCTTAAAACCACAGCTGACTCAGTTTTGTATGATGAGTCACACATCTCATACAGGCTGTCTCCATTATGCCCTATACAAAAAAATGCTCAGGTCCCCAGAAGTCAGACTTCAGCCTGCATTGGTGCAAGGGGTTCTTATTTTGCAAGTACATCTGTCCTCGCTGAATCTCATGAAGTTCCCGTGACCCATTTCTCCACCTTGCCTAACTCCCCTTGAGTGGCAGCCCTGCTGTCAAGCAGGAAGAAGGTGGTAGACTCCTGACAAGAAGAGGTAGACCACCAGCCACAGGTATGATGCCAGCACCATCCAATGAAACCTGCTTTCCCCTCCACAATTTGTGCACGCAGGAACTGCTGACAGGAACTTACCTGTCAGCAATAAAGACAGCATGATAGGGCCTCAGGCCATCTTTGTACACAACTGCACAGCTATGGGCAGCAGCTGGCCTGAATTCAAGGACAGGAAAAAACTCCAGGATCCTGAATCCTGAAATAATTGCTCCTTTCCCTGAGTCACCAGATGTAAGTATGGGTTGTTATCACTACTGTATGCAGGGTGTGACATCAACATGCACTACCTCAAGGCTGCATTCTTTTATTTATTGTCAGGGATCTATTTAGCTCTTTCCAGAATGGATTGCTCCTCTGCTGTCAATTGATCCAGTTTCAAAATCAGAAAAGTTCTCCCATTAAACAGGAAACAAGAGTCTGTAGTTTTTCGCACATGCCATCACAGCTTAATAATATAAAGCTGTTATATTTCATCAAATAATGCCATGGTCATCTAATGGATGTAAAAGAAAGAGACCAGCACCTGACAAAGCAACTTGTTGGGAGAGCTGTTTCATAAAAGACTGAGACAGTAAACAGATAGAATTAAAAGCTGGTATTATAAATCAGTTTGTTTTTGTTTTCCTCAAATACTTTTTAGAATGCTTTATTTTTTCTTTTCTGATTGCTTATGTCCTGAACAAACATTTTTATGAGCACAAAGTGATGTTTTAAGTGGAAGTCTGGAGGGGTCTGCAGAAGAACATTAAGCAGGGTTGTGACCCAAGAGACTAAGGCTTTGATCCAGTAATGAGATCATCAGATATACTCCCAGCAGTGCTGCAGATGTGCTGTACAATGAAACAGAACTAACTACAGCATCAAGAAACACAGATCTAGAACAACCATATACACAAAGCGATTAGGGAACATAAGGCTCAAGAAACAAAGGCTGAAAAATGACTTGTACTCCAAGGACTAAATGATTATTACAATTTCAACTTCAAAAATACAAATTGCATTAGTAATTTGCATTACAAATACTGTCTTAATATCTATGTAGTACAAAATACAGATTAAAGGCAAAAACATAGCTTTCAAAATCCTGGAAGATTAGATTGGATTTAATCATCTATGAAATACCTTATTGAACTATATCAAGAAGGAAATATATGCATAGTTTTTCAATAGACAATATATTACTTTCACTCTTAATTAAGAACGTTAGCAGGCAGTAGGTAGATGTTCCTACACTTAATGTTTCCACTGTAAGGAGATTTTCAGGCCTATAAATTATCTTAAGGATAGAAAAAGGGCTGTCATTACAGTGTATTTTTACACTGTGAAAATAGAAATTGTATTTATATACAGAATAATACATTAGTGACAGCTCTTTTACTCAGCAACCAGTTGGTGATGGGTTATTTGGACTGAGATTATCCCAAGCTGCACCCTGTTTAAGGAAGACTTCTTACCTATGTCAACTCATCGATTATGACTTAAGAAGAAGAGTTATTCCTGTTTAAATATTCAACACGGACAGAGGTAAATTCAGACATTAGCATAATGAAATCTAATATCTCAGTAAAGGGCACAAGTCAATAACTGCTATGAGCCACATCCTATATATAGCTAGTCCTTTCACAAAGGAGACAGTCAAAATATTCAAAGGGAGGGGCTGGGAGTTAAAAAACATGTGATTTAGAACATGCAGGTGAAACTGGATCATTTAGATTGATTTAGATTTTGAAGCTGGGATCTGAATAGTGTTATTTGGTAGCCATCAGTTCTTTTGTTTTTATCTATGAAAACTATGAAGAAGGAAGATTTCAATGCCTAATTGCTTAAAACTCTTTCCACTGCACTGTATACATCGCTGTGCAACAGACAATCCTTTTTAGGTAGCATTTCATTTTGCTTGTGTACATTTCCATCATGTGTCTTATCTTTAGCTCAGATTTTAAAAGCTATTTTAATTGGTGTAGTTTAAAGAAGATTCATCTATTCTTAAATTGATACCTGAACTGCCTGCATCAGAGGTCATCAACTACCAGTTATTGAGGCTTTTTTAAAGAGCTGTGATTTGTTTTATATTGTCTGAACTCAAAAGATTGGTGTGCAATGGTTATATTAGAAACACTAATAGTTATTCACACACATAAATGGATACTAGCTTAATACAAAGTACTACAGCATGAAACAGAAGCAGTTACTGAAGATTGCTTCTCTTTTTGGATGAAAGAAAGAAAAAGACACAGATAGCCAGACATTTAGTAACACTCCAGAAAAGTTAAAAGGGACATGTCTGTGTTGCTCTGCACAATAAAAGATTAATCACCAAGCACAGGGAAAACTGAAAGAATATGAAATCTAGTCTAACCCCAAACCAGCCATAATAATAGCTTGAACATTTGCAAGTGTCCAGTACCTAGACTGCAACTAAGCATCAGTCAATAATCCCAGCTGACATTATCACTCACCCTCGAAATCCAGGCCACTTAATATATAGAAACATATCCAATTAGCAAATGCTTCTTATCCTAATTTTTCACACATGCTGCAACCATAGAGCATACAGACATGAGCTATTACAGTAAAAATTATGAAGAGGCCAATAGCTTATGCTCATGCCAGTCATCAACTCCCTGGGGTTTGGAATGTCCAGCAGTGAACCAGCTACTGCTTGGGTAATTCAGCAATAAACAAAGCTTTTCAACTCATTTTCTCCTGAAACTTCATATCAGTAATACCCAGGTGCCCACTTTTTAAACCAAAATTAAACAGCTCATAATCCTGCTAGCACTGACATTCATTCTAGATCTCTGCATACAGCAACAAATTAACATGAAAACTATTATTATAAATTCCTATAGCCCAACACTTCAAGGGAAGACAATCAGAAAATAATGATATATGATCATAATTTCTTTTTTACCCAGTAGCTATGTGATCAGACCACTTTTGCAGAATTAGCTGAAAACAATGAACTATTTACAGATACAAATACTCACAGAAGTGCTCCTGTTTTCCAGCACCTATAATAGGACTTCTTTGAAGTTCAAATCACATATGTGTCTGGCCTTCAGCAAAGTCTAAAGCTTGTATCAAGATATCCAACTTGTGAGTTTTGTACTGTGACATTTGAGAAAAATATAACTGCGGTGGGTTGACTTTGGCTGAATGCCAGGCACCCGCCAAAGCTGCTCTATCAGTCCCCTCCTCAGCTGGACAGGGGAGAGAAATTATAACAAAAGACTTATGGATTGAGATAAGGACAGAGAGATAACTCAGCAATTACCACCACAGGCAATAGAGACTCTACTTGGGGAAATTAGCTCAATTTATTACCAATCAAATCAGAGTAATGAGAAATAAAAGCTAAATCTCAAAGCACCTTCTGCCTACCTCTCCCTTCTTCCCAGGCTTAACTTTAATCCCATTTTCTCTACCTCCTCTCCTACCAGTGGCACAGGGGGACAGGGAATGGGGGTTGCAGTCAGTTCATCACACACTGTTTCTGCGGCTCCTTTCTCCTCAGGGTTGGACTCCTCACATTATTCCCCGGCTCCAGTGTGCGTCCCTTCCACAGGGTACACCCTACAGTCCTACAGACTGCTCTAGTGAGGTCACCCACAGGGTCACAAGTTCTGCCAGCAAATGTGGTCCATTGTGGGCTCCTTTCTCCACAGGTTCTGCCAAAAGCCTGCTCGAGCACAGGATTCCCATGGGGTTGTGGCCTCCTTTGGGCATCCACCTGGTGTGTGTCCTTCCACAGGCTGCAGGTGGATTTCTGCTCCACTGTAAACCTCCCTGGGCTGCATACGGACAGCCTGTTTCACCATGGGCTGCTCATGCTCAGAGCACCTTCTCCCTCTCCTTCTATTCTACTGCTATTAGGCAGGTCTTTTTCCTCCTTCTTAAATAGGTTATCCCAGAGGCACTACCACTGCCACTGATGGGCTCAGCCTTGGCTAGCAGGTTCATCTTGGACCCAGCTGGCACTGGGTCTGTCTGACAAAGGGGAGGCTTCCAGCAGCTTTTCACAGAAGCCACCCCTGTACCCACCCTGCTACCAAAACCTTGCCATGCAAACCAAATACACATTATATTTCATACCTCTTGGAAAGTAAATGATTTACATAAAGTTGGGGTGTACAATAGTTACAAAAGCACAGTCTAACAGTGTAGAGGAAATACTTTGACTTCCTTGCTGATAAGATCACTCTACCCTTGCAGAATGTCAACAGCTAATCATATTCTTTCTCTGTGCTGATATTATACTGAGAAATAGACTTTGCCATCTGGCTTTCTAGAATTTTTATCAGGTCTTTTTAATTAGGTTCAAATCATTGATTTCCATTGTTCCCCAGCTTCTATCTTTTTCAGTACTGTTAAGACTGAATCCATTTCCAGTGCACTGTAGCGTTCTCAAGTGGAACCTAAAATGAATAGGATTTTCCCACAGGTTTTCACACCTTACATCTGCTAGCAAAAGTCCTGTCATGCTTGCCTAGTAGTGCATATAATTCAATTTTCGTTTTATTAAGATATGAGGATGACCATTCTATTAAAAAAATAAAATCAAACAACCTTAAAAACTCCAAATGAAAAATGGGCCCAAGGCTTACAAATTAGAGACATCTGCAAGAGGGCTGGAAGGTTAGGTTGCTATAATTATGTTGAACATATTTAAATCAAAGTGGTTGTAAAGACTTTCCTAGGCCAGACCATATTTCTACGTTACTTGGCTTTTTCTATTGTGTTGCAATGCTAAAGGCATTGATGTAGCATTTCAAGTTTAGAAAAGGATTATAATATCCAACTACTGCTGTACACTTCAGATACAGAGACTGTAAATTTCAGCTTTAAAAGGAGAAGCCCCTGCCAGGCTTTTTCTTTTAAACCTTCCACAGAACAAGGACAGGACTTTTGATAATGTTAATGTATAATGAAGATATTGTTCTTTGCAAGAAAAGTCTGTAGGAAGTTGCTTTCAGAAGAAAAAAAAGTGAAGGCAAGTCTCTAAATAAATGAAGGCTATCCTTAATTTGATTTCCAAGTATGCAAAATCCAGATTCTCAGTGATGACCAAATAAACTTTTGGTATGAAAGCTGGCAAGCTATGTTTTGCTAGATACTAAAGCAATATCTTTCCTGCACAGCAGGTTCCTGTAGGGCAACGTTTTAGTTTCTAGTTGAGAGATGAAGGAGCTAGCACTGGAACAATACTCTTTTTCTTCCCTAGAAGAAAAAGAATAGAAAATAGAATATTTTCTTCCCCTAGAACAAAGTGCAAAAAGTAACAGTGTTACATGTCCAATGATTTCTTAGTATGTGTCTTTCTCTCTATGCAGTAAATACAAATGGAACATCCTGGATGGTCACAAAAGTTAGTTAAAGTGCTGGAGAGCACTTGGAAGTTTATCTAGCAAAATACTTATCTACAGTACTTCTAGAATCAAACAGAAGCTACTTCTGACTGAAGTGAATATAGCCCTTTGAAAACTTTGAGTAAAAGTATGTACTAACTACATATCCACATAATAATGTATCAATAACAGAGTTTATGTCAAAACAAAACAGAGGACCTATGGTAAACTTAAGGAATAAGGATCAAAATTGCAATTAAATCCTGTCAGCCAGCACACATGTCTATCCATAGGTATGAAAAGGGAAAGAGAAGGTCCAGGGCAATATTCCTAAGTTTTAATTGTAAGAAGCCCTTCCATCTACTTGAGTTGTAGACTCTGGACACTTTGGGATATATTTGATTGGAGATTATAGCAAACAGATTTTACAGAAAAACCATCAAATCAGATGAGATTACACTAGGTATGCTTCTTAAGCAGGTCTGTTTTATAATCCCAATGTACTCACTTCCAATAAATAGCACAAATTCATTGTCTCATATTCAATTTGTGATCCAAAATATTCTGTAAATCATGTCCAGAAGAACTCCTACTGGACAACTCTTCTTAATTTTGCATTCATGCTGTTCATTATAATTGTTTATGCAGAGGGTCTTTCTATGCTTTTAATTCTTTCAGAAATTCATCTCTAATTTATCAAGAATTAAGTATTGCCTTTCTATCCTGATTGCAACTGTTCTCAGATTGCTATTGTCTGAAATCTGACAAGCACATTATCTTTTCCATCATCCTGATCATTAATGAACGAATTTAACAGAAACAGATCACAGGTCAGATTCCTAAGAAAACTTGCTTAATACAAACTACCAAACAAAAGTACAACACAGATAAGTGTTTTTTGAGTGTTCTTTTCTATCTATTTACACATTAACCTTGGGTTAATTTCCCTAGCCTACTCAGGAGCATGTTATAGAAGTCTAAAAAGATTCTTTTACAATCAAGATATGCATCTACTGTTTTCCTTCTAGTCATAGAATCATAGAATTGTCAGGGTTGGAAAGAACCTTAAAGATCATCCAGTTCCAACCCCCCTGCTATGGGCAGGGACATCCCCACTAGAGCAAGTTGCTCAGAGCCCCATCCAGCCTGGTCTTCAAAACTTCCAAGGATGGGGCTTCCACCACCTCTCTGGGCAACCTGTTCCAGTGTCTCACCACCCTCATGGGGAAGAAATTCTTCCTAATGTCCAACCTGAATCGACCTATCTCTAGTTTTAATCCATTCCCTCCAGTCCTATCACTGCCTGACAGTCTAAAACATCCTCCCCAAGCTTTCTTGTAGCCCCCTACAGATACTGGAAGGCCACAATAAGGTCTCCCCAGAGCCTTCTCTTTTCCAGACTGAACAACCCCAACTCTCTTAGTCTGTCCCCATAGGAGAGGTGCTCCAGCCCTCTGATCATCCTCCCGGCCCTTCTCTGGACATGCTCCAGCACATCCATATCCTTCCTGTAACAGGGGCTCCAGAACTGGACTCAGTGCTCCAGGCGAGGTCTCACGAGAGTGGAGTAGAGGGGGAGAATCACCTCCCTCGACTTGCTGGCCACGCTTCTCTTGATGCAGCCTAAGATATGATTGGCTTTCTGGGCTGCAAGAACACACTGATGGCTCATGTCATAGGCTTGTTATACTGCCATAGAAAAACACTACAAGATATGTTCTGGACAAACTTATGTTGACAATTTCTTGCTATCATGTAGGTGCTCACAAGTAGTACATTTTGTTTACTGTTTTCCCTGAAACTGTAATTTAGCTGCCTCTCTTGTAATTCTCCTATTCTTATGTTTTCAAAAAATCATGGATGCCACTTGCAGTCTTCCACAGCCCCACATGTCCTCCAACATCTCTGAGATAATTGTTAATGGCTCTGAGATTGAGTCAGCCTGCTGGATTAATTTGATGTGGTCCAACTGACTTGAAAACATATAATCCAACTATTTTATGTTCTTTTCCTACTATAGCCTATTTTGCCTTTTTGGTATTAAAATTAATTGTCACATTCAAGTTATCATAGTTGGTCTTTTTAGTGAAGGAAAAACATATAAAACACTTGGACTGTCTTAGATTTCTTGCTCAGCCACTTTTCATTTTCACTGAGTGTAGATAAAAAAAAAAAAAAAAAAGATATTTCCTTAGTGATAACAGACAGAAGTATGTCCAAATACTTCTAGTTAACTTCGTCTCATTTTGTACTCTCAGCTTTCTATTTTTGTGCGCATGTACTAACCCCCAGTAACCTTAGTTCTTTTGTACTCCTTTTTTAAGACAATTTAAAAAGTGGTGGTTTATCCAAATTGTACTCCTGCTATACTTTCTCTCTCGCTCTCTTTCCCACATTAAACGTAGCAAAATCAGTTGTTTCTTTGCAGTCTCTTTAATTCTATTTTACCTAGTTTAGGTTAACATGAAGCACAACCCATCACTTACTCGAGTTAGTTGAAATCTATTGTTTTATTTAATTTTCTTCTTTTCCTTTCTAGAGATCGTGAACTCTATTTCATGATCCATCTAAAGTTGCATTCCACCAGCACATTCTCAACAAATTCCTCCCTGCTAATTTCTCGTGTCTTGACTAACCTTCCTTTATTTCACTTCTCCAACTACAGTTTGTAATTTTAACTATGTTTTTATCTACTGTGGTGTTTTTTTTTTTTTTAAACAAAAAAGCCCAAAATCAGTTAAAACCAATGTAGTCTGAATTATAACTATACATGTTGTGGTAATTAAACTGAACTAAATACCCTGCAGTTTAATGAATGTTCACAAAAAGTCTCCAAACTCTGGACTTTCCTATCTGGGGGCCTGTATTAGATGTGCACCATCACAGTGATTTTACTTTTTTTGCCATACTTTTTTTGCCAACACAGATACGTAAACTGTCTGTGTTCCAGACATAAGAGTAAGTTACTGTAATGGAATATTACCTTACTTCTTTTCTTTGCAAGCTATACTCCTTTCAAATTAAAATATTATTCAAGATTCATATCATGTGAATTGTTGCTTCAAGTCTCCATATGCTGATTACCTCATAAGCTTGACACTGTGCTAAGACCTTCAGCTCTTCTTCCCTATTGTATATATTTCTCACATTTCTTTCTTATGTCTTCTATAAGAATGCAGGTACACAAGACGTGTGATAGACTAATACTACTCTTCTACGTGTTCCTCTTATGACACTATTATGAATAAACTTCTGTAATTTACAATCCCCATTCATTTAGTTCTTTTTACAGATACAAATGTTATTTCTTGTTCTAGAGGCTTCTCAACCACTCAAAAATGTTTAAGTGATTTTTTTTTTTTTAAATTGATCAGAGACATTTTTGATGATACATTGTTAGATGACTTTTATTCTACTTCATTCTGTGATAATACATTTGAAACATATGCCATTTTTCTCTGCAAGAAGTTACCTTGTTTGGTTTTTTGTTTGTTTTTTTTTTTGTTGTTCTAAGAGACAGTTATATAGAGAATATAACACTAATGCTGCCAGAAGACAGTTGCTTACATAACTAAAATGCAGGCAAAGTCCATGTCAGACTTCCCAAGTGATCTAGATTCATTAACTCAGGTACACAAGTACTGTGACAGGTTCATGCTTTTTCTGTAGAGGATGAAGGAGAACTACAGGAGAAGTGCAGAATATTCTTGACACATTTTAGCTAGCTTTTATATACTGATAAAAGCATAGCCACTGCAACACAGTTCATCTCTTAGCTTCTTAAAAAGGTTTTCCACCTTTCAGTGAATTTGCCTATATTAGAGTCAAATAGGTAATCTCAGCCAAACAAAAGCCCTCAAGTATTTTACTCAGTTAAAAGAAATAATCTAAAGCACTTCTACAACCACTTTTCTTCAAGATGGTAGAATGAAGAGCCA
This sequence comes from Todiramphus chloris collaris, assembly GCA_025345505.1. NCBI lineage: Eukaryota > Metazoa > Chordata > Aves > Coraciiformes > Alcedinidae > Todiramphus > Todiramphus chloris. Next base: position 6,163,918 of record JANVCC010000049.1, on the reverse strand, counting down.
GGCTCTTATCTGCTAAGAAGCTTTCTTTGCTGCAGGGAAATCAGTAAGGTGTGGAGATGGCTTTTCAGTTGTCCCTTTTAGTCCATTTTCAGTTTTCCTGTGTTTACCATAGATTACCTTCTTCCCAGTTCAATTTCTTTCATGGCTATCCTACTACCCAGTTACTCAAGAATAAGAAAACTTTCCCTGTGATATTTTAACTAACCCATACAATTTCCTTTTACTCTTCACAACACCATTATAGAACTGCATGTTTTATATATATTTTTATATATATATATATGAACAAAACTACTTTTATCTCTCCCATGTTTCCACAGCAATGAAAGTCAGAAAATCACTCAGTCCAGTTTTCTGGAATCAGACAAGCACAATTCCACTTTCTCTCCCCTGTGATGAAAACTATGCTGATGATAAAGAGGGAAAGAAACAAACCAAGAAGATAACTTCATAGTAATTTCTTCTTGCACCATCCACAGTGACGAGACATATTCCATGTCAAGCTGTCCATGAGCCAGAAACCAGATTATCAGGGTCCATAGCTCAGCACAGCCATAACTGTAGTCCTGACATAAAATACCTCACAGAAACAGCTAATCGTGGCTTGATTTGGAACCACAACCCGTTCTACCAGCTCCATACAAATACAGCAGTTCTGTCCAGACACTACACTATTCATTTTATAACAATATATCAAAAATTGATCATACACAGCAGAATTAAAAAAAAAATAAAATCCATTTTCTGTATAAGCAAAACAATACATTGTTCATTAATCAACTTCAGAATTTTTCTGAAGATAGTCAGTGTTTTTTGGTAATTTGTTAAAACGTTTCCATTTTTTTTTTTTCTTTTCAATCCACAGTTCTCACTGAAAAAGCTCCTAAGACTTTAATAATACCTATTACCCATCTCTTTGCTTGACATATACCCACTTGCTGATTAAGTCTACTTAACTCACATTGCCAAAAAAAAAAAAAAAAAAAAATTAAAAAAAAAAAAATCCCTTTTTTTTTGTGGCCACTTCTGGCAGCAGGAACTGAACTTCAGCGCAACGTGCTTTGCCAGAAGTCCTGCACTATAGCACCATTCCTTCATCCTGGCAAGTCTATATTATAGTATGTGGCAAGTAAAGGCATCCATATGCTGTTAACCTTTTCAGACCACTAAAGAACAGATGGTCTCAGATTAGCTGTTGACAATCTGTTAATGTAACTATCCATCAATGCTTTTAATTACAGTTTTCTTGTTTTCAAAACAGACCATGTTGGTTATTTTTTTTTTTTTTTTTTTAAAGCCGAACATAAAATAAACTGGTCTGTAAACACAGGATAGATATATAAAAACAAATAGACCTAGACAGCTTTCTTCTTTCTCCCCCTTTAAAAATTCCATGTGAACATTGATCTCTATAAAATTATCAGAAAGATATTGTAAATATAGGTGATCTTAATGGTATGGGAGTCGGAACTAGGTGATCTTGAAGGTCCCTTCCAACCCAACCCATTCTATGATTCTTTGATTTTAATGCACGTCAAAGGCTCCTGTGGACCACCTCTACTGAGAAGATATTTTTTTTATCACCCGTTCCCAGAAACCATGAATTATGAAATACATGAAAATTTTGATTACAAAAAATTAATAACCTTTCTTCTTAGAAAATGTAATTAAAAAATTGTATAATTTTCTACTTTGGGAAAGAATAGATGTGTTTCCATAAAGACCTTATGTGGATAAAAAATTACCTCTGCCTTCACATAGTTAGGGTATTGCTTTGGTATACTCTCTTAGGATACTATAGTGAAAGCTATCTCATTTTTATTTTAATTACAGTGAATTACTTGTTAAATGAAAAAAAGTCTTGCACAGATAACAGTTTCACATACCAAACCAGCCAATAGCCAATCCAATTTCATGCAGTCCAAGCCATTTTATTAGTACATTATGTGTGCAGGTAATTCCGTCAGTCATGTGTGCATTTTCTAGAGATGAAGTGACATTGTTTTTCTTGTGTTGGATGCTACACTGCTCCCAAATTTTGTGCAGGTAAAAGCAGGTGGAAACACTAATTATGAAGCTCTGTTTTAAATTTTTAATATATTAATGCCACAAGCCCAGATTTTAAAGGTCTTACATTGGATTTTCTAACAAAGACAGTCTGGAATATGCTATGCATTAAAACATAAAACAGTTACTGAAAATGCACACATCTTTGGAAAGATTGAGATATGTGAATAAACTAACTGTACCTATTACTGTGAAGGATTATATTATTATTTATAAGGAAAGGTTATGTTTACTACATTAACTCTGTGCAATGTGCAATAGTTAAATCCTTATAAGAGTTTCTATTTTTAGAGAAGAAAAGTCTACATCAACTCTTTGCCACAAATTCACCTATAAACTCTTGAAACATATCTGTATTGCAGGAGAAAGACTTTAGCTTTGCAAGGTGAAGTACAACATAAAGAAGTCATTTGGGGATCCCTATTATTTTCCTCCACTGTACTACCTGGAATGACAGCAATTTACAGCAAACATTAGGGCTTTATTTCCATGATGCTGGTACATGAAATAATAAGAATCTTGCCATTTTACACCAAGTCCATGGTCAAACTGAGAGACAACTCTGCTACACATCAGCTGCGTTTATCTGCTTAAGACCACATGACACTAACATCAAATTCAAAAGATAAAAATAATAGTGAATTAAAAACAATTTTTAATTTCCATCATGGTCTTCTCTCAAAGTCTTCATTCCAAAAAGGAATTAAAATGTTTATTATATATGAAAAATTCCAGTAAGATCTTATTTTTACAAGAAGGAATATTTGGAAGAAGGACTACGAATCTCAACAGACTTTGGAACTTCCAAGACATTATTGCAGATATCTTTCACTTACACAATTAAAGTTACTAAATATTCCCTAGCTTTGGGTACCTGTAAACTCCCATCCATTACTACTGGAAAAATAACACTTAACTAGAGGTGAAAAACCATATTTCTTCCTTCACACTTCTCCATTAAATTCCAGTAGTACTGTAATGAACATATGGATTTGATGCACGTCCCTCACCACTTGAGAACTAATTAAGCTTTTCCCAAGTCATTTTGGCAGAAATTCTTTTGCTACCAATTTAAAACACTTTTTATATTAATCAATAAATAAATTTGAAACTCTGATTCTCTCAGAGAACACCACCAATATTTTACCTTCTTTCAAATGGTAGATGTTTTCAGATAGGCTAGAAATATTCATACTCAGACTGTCATAAAATACCTAAGACTGTTTTGAATAATACTGATTTGCTTGCCAAAATAGGTAGAAGGGTCAGCATCTCAAACCATTCAGTTGTACTCTAGAAAACATTGTAATTTTTACAAGAAAAAAACAATGTCTGTCTCTTAACATATCCAGCATAACTCACCCATAGAGAGCACAACACATGAAAAGCATGTGAAATGAGATACACTATTTAATCTAATGTAACATGATTCAAACATGTAATAATATCTGCAGAAAGACAATACCATTAACACACGGAATCGAAGTCTCTATAGTATCTTGAAATGTATGTGTTTAACACATTGCCATGGTACAGTCCTTTGGGGGACCAGTGCTACAGCAAGTTTTAGTGTGGCATAGTAAATAACTACTATAAGATGAATTGTGAGCATGCAGTAACAGGAGTGTAAGCAATCTATGATTTAAGGCCATTTAGCATTAATGTAATTGCCGATTTCCTCAATAGATGAAGGGATAGTAGGATTAGAGTCAAAAGGGAGTAAAACTTGTTAATAATAAAGACAACGCAAGTGCAAGGATGGAGGAAGGGAAGTAAGGAAATGAAATGGAGGAAACTATGGTATTTTTCCTGAATGATTTGTAACATCAAAATGACAGGCAAACCTGTAGATATTTTGCCTTAGGGTCTTCTCTTTGCAGGGCTCAGTGGAAGTAGGAGGGCAAAAAAGTCATGCAAGCAAAGGTCTAAAGGTAGAAAAGAAAAAACCCAGTTTCTCTCTATGTATAGATATGTATGTTTGTATTAATATATATGCATATCTGTGTGTTCACACACACATACAAATCCATATGCCAAAAAAGAAATTAATCAAAATATGCAATGTTGTTAAAATATGCCAATCAGTTATAAGTATAGCATAGACCTATAAAAAATAGTAAACGTTTAATAGGCATTTTGAACTCACTGCAAATACATACTGCCAAGACATGACCTACCAGACTATATTAATAATGTATCAACACATCCCAAGGTCTCTTTCTGTCATGGCCCCTGAACTTTTTCTTCAATGGCTGCTTGAAATCAGTTGTTATTTATTCTAATGACTGTAACTTGTGTCACATTTTTGAGGCACTAAAGCTATTCTTTGATTAGTGACTATGGTATATCTTCATCAGTTTTAAAATACATTTTAAAATCAGTGTTTACTATGATGGCTCTGACAAGCAATAGTGTCTGTCATGTAAAGGTCATCGGCTCACTTCTGGCCCTAGATAGTAAAGGCTAAAAGTCAGTGCTGCCCAGTAGCTATTTTGTACCCTGTATGAAGTGAATTGATGGGTTTGGTCCAGAGTTTTAGTGGATAAATATCCACATCACAAACTATCACCAGAATTGGCGTTACTAATGTCATTCTCAGCAGAAGGTCAAAGAGTGAATTGGCATAGAGACTAAACTGTGTTTGCAAGCCTAGAAGGCAGGATAAAAACAGGCTTACTAGGTGGTCTAGAAAATGAACAGCCCCTTTCCTATAGCCATTTCAGAGCTGTCAGTCCAGGATTCTTAACACACTAAATTCACATTCAAAAAGAATATACCATTGGGAGGGTTTCTAAGACAACTAACTGTTGAGAAAATGTGAGATTTATTGGCGCTATGAAACTTAAAGATCCAAGAAACATATAATATTTAGACTGTTTCAATTGCCTCGATCAGTCTGTACTTTATAAAAATCAAATACATTGAAATTAGCAAAGGAAACAGCTGACAAGTTATTTCCATTATCCAACCTTCTGGCAGCACAAGTTTATCCTTTGCTATGTAATGTCCAAATAATTGTGAACATCCCAGTGACACCATTTTGATTAAACTTTTTTTTAGGTATTTTTCATTAAACGGTTTTGTTTAGAATTAACAAAGTTTGAGCTTACAAGATTTGTTGGGAACCACATGTATCCACTTTTTGAGCAGCTGAGTTTTCTTCTGTTCTGCTTTCTGCATTTTGAATGTCATAGGGAAAAAATTTTCTGTCTTGTACCCTTTTAAAAATTTTTATGTTTTCAGAAGGAGAGTGGTAGTGTTTACATCATATCCTATCCTTTCAGGAAAGGCTGCCCTTCTTCTGTACTCATAGTATTATTTGTGTAAAATAAACACTGCAGAAAACATTTTATTCTAGCATTTATTCATTGGGCACAGCTCATGCACGATGTATGCAATTTCTTCCATGTACATGATTCTGTATGCATTTTTTCTGAACAAAGGTTCAAAGAATTACAATTACATATAGTGTTCCTATTCATTTATACAAATAAATGAATGTGTTTCTTGTGATATTTCCTGTGATATTTCTGTTTATGGGGCAACAGCCACATCTTCTGAACACCAGTCTGGGATGGATATGACGATTCAGAAAGTTATGTTTGTCTCTGTTTCCTATGGAACTGGGATAATCTACCATCATCCCACATTTGCTCTTTCCATTGCAGTAGTGTGTTTGTTCTCCTAAACATGGTTACAGATTTTTTTCAAACAGTTTTCAAACTGTACAGGAATCTGTTTCAAAAAGCAGGTAGACAGGAAAAGATACAAATTCCTCTTTGTGCCACATGGCAAAAAAGTGAACTGAACCACAAATTTGTTATTTTTCAGGAGAAGGCACTGATCTAACAGAAGACTGAATTCCAATATAAGAATGACAGAGCTCCAAAAAAGGAGTCAGCTTACCAGCATGACCTGGGGCTCCAAAACTGTCTTCCTGACAAGGCCATGCCCTGTCCTCCCATGCTGGGTGTCCCAGAAGCCATGGAATCTTTGCTGGATTCAATATTTCAAAGCACAACAGGTGCCTTTGACTGAGCTCTTTCACAGAAGTGTTGACTCCAGCCCCAGCACCAAGACACAGGTCACCTTCAGATTGGTTTCTTTAATAAATTAGATGATAATGCAGCCCTAATCCTGCACAATTCTATATGCATCTAGTGCAACAAACCGACTCCAGGATTGTTTCCGGTGATCATAAATATCTTGCCAACCATATCCACTAATATTTAATAAAATTAATGTAAAAATTGCCAAGGTCATCCACTCAAATCACTACAGTCTATAAAAGAGAGATATTCAGGTTGTTTACTGACTCTGACAGAGAAAAAAAAAAAAAGACATATTAAAATGTATAAAAAAAGCTCTCCATTGTAGGCACTAAGTTTATTTTAATAGTGTCAATAAATGTCTGCTTATATGGGTTCAGCAGCAACTGATATTCACCAGGAGGTATATTTTAGAAACAAGAACCAGGAAAAACCTCTACAAATACAAATGAGACGATTAAATGTAGAGTGCAAATGAAACCTATCAGGAATTTCCCTTGAATTTCGATAATTGAGTAATTTGGGAAAAGCGCTAGTTTCAGTTTTGTCAGAGGATAGAAATAAAGTTTGTAAATTCACTTGTTAAAACTATAGGAAACATGAATTACAGCATTACTGTGTTATTAAAAGTTAATTTTAAAATACAATTTATAGGATGAAAACCACTGTTTCTTAATCATACTCACTGCCACGGAACAGCTTTAGTAAAGTATATTATATAATTTTACTTTACTGTTAATAAAATAATTCTGAGTATTACAAATTGCATGAGATATTATACTTGTGTATCATATATATACACACATATTTAGATGTATATAATAATAATTTTATAAAAATATCTTTTTTTCCACTCTCAGAAACTGGCCAGAGATTTCATATGAGGGGACAACAGAGGAGGATGATCTTCACAGCCTATTTGCATTTCCATTTTACAAACTCTCTTCTCTCTGCATTATTCTAATGGCTGCCTTTGATACTATCTTCCTGCTGGAAGATAGCTCCAAAAAAAGAGTTGGAGTTTAAAGTTTTACTGGCTGCTACTTATCTAATGTCTCCTCAGTCATCAAAAAGCATCTGGTAGCCCTCCCTTTTCCACAAAGACAGTTTCTTTCTTATCACCAAGGAGGACTTGGGGCAGCATGGTTAAGACATACCAATTTAGTGGTAGGCAAAAGAGAAAATGAAAAAAAGAAATATGTAAATAAAGCCATATTTTCATAGGTATCCTAAATCATTTGTTGATACTGAGCTTTGATAAGAAGAGGTTGAGTTAAATTTAAATCCACAGTCATATAGCTCAATTAAGGTGAAGATGAATGAAAAAAACCTCTTCATTGCAATCATTTCTTCTTAACAGGGATATTGTTCCTTCAGTCTCAGGGAAATAGAGTTTTAACACTGGTGCTTAATTTATTGTCAAATTAAGCAGGCAGGATTTTCAAATATGAAAAAGGATGAAAAGCATGTAATTTAAGCCAGCAGTTCTGTTCTCTTATTAAGATTGGTCTCTCCGCGCTTTAAAATAAAAAGTCAGGGTATAGTCAGACCTGACAGATAACATCATCTGACCTCTATATTTGTTTATGACTGTATGACAGATTTATTTTAAAGAGATAGGCGAAGATGATTCGGACAAGTCACCCTGAATCAACTCCACACCATGATTAAATATTACTGAGAAGTGTCAACTATTATAGTAACCCTGCTAAGAAAAGAAAATTCTCCCTCTGAAGTGCAATAGCTTGGTGGTTTTTTAAAAGTCTCATGAGCAAGCACAGAGGATGAGTATTTAAGAAATGTGGATGTTTCAGAACTCTAACAATATAATTCTACTATCTGCTTAATTGTCATGGAAAATGCAGTGAGATTAACATTGATATGAGCATTACTAAAATTCTGATCGCTAATATTCTCAGGAACGGTGTTAATTTTACATGCTAATGAGTAGATAAAGAGAATTAAGATCTCTGAGGGGGAAAAAGAGGTTGACTGAGGTACGAAGTGCCCCTAAGACTGCAGTTAAATGGGATTGTGGATGTGCTCTGTTTCTGTAAGCTGCCGGACAAACTAACTTGCTTTCTGCTTGGGGTAGATCGAATAATTTTTTCCGTTAATGTTAAGGGCTTCATATGTAGAATTTAAACCAATGTGAAGAGCTGCTCTTGTGAATATAATGCTCTATTAATATAAATAGCACTTTCATTAGGGTATTATGGTAAGGTGGGATAATTATAGGTGGGATAATTAACATGGAACATGAAAATCTTTACTTTCAGGGAATGCTTGGTATAGGACACCAAGGAACATTGCCTGAGTATAGTAATAACTTACTACTCTCTTTTAATCCTCATCACTGAAAAAGGAATTTATTCCTTCAGGTATTTCAAACCGAACTACAAACACTAAAGTGAAAAAAAACCCCAACAAACAAATAGGGAAAAAATACAACAACTACAAAAGCCATCTGGAAATCTCTCTTTTTCCTTAAGCAGAAAAGAAAAACAAAGGCCACTACTACTTTTCTCTTTAATAAACGAAGTCAACTGATAAACTTATTGATAGACAGATATTCTGGCAACAGATTGTCAAAACGTGTCACCAGACCACACAAGTAACCCACTCTCACAAGCTGTCTGCAAAGTTAATCTAAGAACCTGTAAAATATCCCAGGTTTGGAGTATAAATATTTTAGTGATGAAGTAAATTCAGAATGTTTTTAAAGTTGTTATTTACATTTTTAAACACACAAGAATGTTAAACACACAAAGACTTAAATTAAACCTCAATATTAAAACCTATCTCTAGTACAGTATATGTATTTATAGTTTATCATATAGAAAACACAGTTACTTATTATACAAGTGCAACTTTGCACGCTGCTTATGGAGGCCCCCATCCCCCCGTCCCCCCACCAAATGTTGCAATGCTTGGTGTTAGTTTAATGGTTGAACTCCAGCTGGGATTTTTCAGGGAAAGCTTTTGCATTAGTTACTTATTGCTAGATTACAGATTTACCTAAATCTTTTCTGAGAGCTTATTCCATCACTGGCTTCCACATTGCACAGCCAGTACATGAGAAAAAGTTAAAAGCCTGTAACCATTTGAAGAGCACTGTTCTGCTACTTCTGTTCTTCCTAAATCCTTCCCCTGTTCCAACAGTGATTAGGAAAAAGAGGAATGCCCTTGTTTAGCAAACCATGTACTGCTACACCAGTAATTGCCTTTTGGTCATAGCAGGTGTTCAACCATATTAGAGCAGCGAGACATCATAAGGATTCTGTGGAGATACTCAAAAACTGGTTGACAAAATGCTGGGCAACCTGTTCTGTCTAATCCTGCTTGAGCAGGGAGTTTGACTAGATGATCTCAAGAGGTTCCTCCCAACCTCTGTAACTGTCATTCTCGCACTTGAGAATGTTGTTTGCTTTGCAGGTATTTTATTTTCATTTAGGTTTATCAGCAGGAAGCCTAAGATGTAAAATTAAAGTTGCATATAAGCAAAAATGTCTCTTTCCCTATCTTTTTGTTTCCAGATGGCTGAGCACTAAACCAAGTTTAAAAGAGGGTATGGAATCACTGTGGAAAAGAACAAGCTAGATTCTTCCCTGTTTCTCTAGATGACTATTCTTGGTCCCTATTGGTATTCCCTGTATGATGTTGCTGCTTTATGTAAGAGGATACTGTTGCCTCAAAACTAGCACAAATAGCTGCATTAAAAAATACTACCTGGTAGAAAAAGCAGGAAGATGATGTTTGGCTTAGAAGAGTTCAGCCTCAAAAAGAAACTGGGAAATATTTGCAAGAGTGGTACTGGTAGGAGATGGGTATAAGATACAAGGAGAGCAGCTGACAGGATAGAGATGAAAAAAAAACAGACGTATAAATATCCACTGCAGGATCCACATATTACGCCAAGAAATACACAGGAGAATCTCCCATATCTAAAATTCCAAGAGCTAATATAAACGGACAAATATATAATAGAACAGGACATAAAGTGTCCTAAGCAATGCATCTGCTCTGCATTGAATTGAAATATGTCGATGTACAGGCTTACGTATCCCTTAGGCCAAAGACTCTTTCAAATGGGAGCTAAAGCAACATTTGCCTAAAGCACCTGTCAAGCATCCATTGAGAACTGAATCATGTGATTTCAAAGTATATATCATCATGGGCTACTGTCAAGATCTGGTGGTGACCTACTGTTGAAGCAAAAATATATTCTAATTTTGTTCAGGAAAGGACGACAAAGATACTTTGGCTCAGAAGACCTTGACCATGAAAAAAGGAAAAGCAAAGCCAAACTCTAACTCAGGAGTAGACAGACCTTCCACACACCATCTATGGCCCAGGAATTCTAACTTTTCATAGCACTGCCTGGACTGAACAGTGTTGTTCCTCCTCTCCTCTATACCTTCTAACAAGTATCAGCCTGTTTCTCAGGTTAAGGCCACAAGCTCTGTCTTCGGTGGTATTATTTTTTCCTGTCCAGACATAATCAGACAGCATTTTCCTGTTGGATATCCTGTAAGTGGTCCAAGCTGCCAGCTGCAGTATAGCTAGTCTCTTTTGGCAAAGAAAAATTGTCTTGTTTTCCATGCTTTCCTTCCCTCCGCTATTCAGGGTCATATTTGGTGCAAAAAAGGCAACAGGTGTACTTTTTTTTCAAAAAAAGACATGGTGTATCAGCACTTTGAAGACATTAGTGTGATGGGTCTCCCAGATGCAAATGGTGCGCTCACCTTATTATGCAAAGTGCCTATATAAAGCTATTATAGCTTGGCATCTATGCTCCAGTGAGGTGGTCCAATCAATTAACAAGTGCAATATCAGATGAAAATGGACATGATTGCAGGTAGCCAAGACTCACTGCATTCTAATAAAGCTTTTTTTTTAAAAAAAACAAAGTCAGATTTTCCAAATCTGTGTGTCTCTGTGTGTCTGAAGTTTATGCATCTAGTGGTAGGGCACAATAAGAATCCCCCATCTATTTTCATTATTTTCTGTGATATAGAAAGTACAGAAACTTTACAGCTTTATAATGTCAGAAAAAAAGGTACCATAAATACATATCTATCCGTAGAACTGAATGTTAAAACCAGCTAAAAGAATGTACCTGTGTTTCAGATTAACAGACTGACAAGAACTAAATATTTTGTGAGGACTTGGGTATGAGAGATGCGCAAGGAGTCCTTGGACTGCACTACTAGCAAGTACTTTACTTTGTGTCTCTAGAGGAAATCCTTGCTAACTATGATTATGAAAGGCAGAAATTTAAGTGATTTTGTCCAACACCACAGCTGTGCATACCCCAAAACTACTGGAAATAGAGAAGTCAAACACTGAGGAACATGCCCACAAGGATTAGATAGACTGACAAAGGAATCCTTTCTGCATTTTGCCTGATACTACTTCCGTTCTCGGATTCCAAATCAAACCCTTATTTTTAAAACATGCAAATGGAACATTCATTAGAGTAGAATCTACACAAAGACACCTTCTAGAATAATTTGAAGGAATCAAGAAAAAAAATTAAAATACAGACACTCTACAGAAGTGAAACAATTCAATTAGCAAGAATGATGCAAAGTGCAGTTTCATATTCCAGTCTAAGCAAGACATGCAGTATGCTATTTCTGCTCTGAAACATCAATGTAAGCATAATTTCACTGAAGTCAGTTTAAAAGCCTATTTTTTCCACAGAAAATGTTTATGCATTTTCATAAATGTTTGCTTTGCTCAGGAAGACTTCTCATTATAAACAAAGAATTAGATAGTAGAAACTATTTTTAGTAAAATTAGCTTTAAGAACGAGGAGTAGGCTTAACAGAAATATTTTTTTTCATTTAAAGATAACTTTTATTCCTTATTTCCTACAAAAAAAAAAAAAAAAGCAGCAATTAGAAAGGTGGATGTTACAACAGAATCTAAATATAGCTAATAATTGAAGAAAATGCTCTCTCTTGATTTGCCGGAAGATCTTGTTTTTGGAAAGCAATTCTAAAGTATATCCTCTTAACTGTGCTTCCTTCAGTGATGTGATATGGAAAATGAAAAAAATTCAGACAATCTTGACACTTCTGTCAAAATGAGCACATTCTATGTTCCTCTGTTGTATCTTTTGTGTTTCACACAGGTGGATGTTGGCATCTACTGTATGAAGAGGAGCAATGTTCAGCTGTAGATTTTTAAGATGTGTATCAAAAAATCTCCAGTGAGCCAAATGCTTCCAACAAAACTCAGTACAAAACTCAGTTCTTCACTTTTCAGCAAAGTGGTTTTATTTCTGAATGTCAAAGCCAACTTACTAGGCCTGTTAATATAACCTGGAATATATACAAAATGTCAGCTACATACATATATACAGCACCTACACAATATAGATTGTCTGTAAAAATTCCTTTTGAGATATTTTCTCCCCAAATACTGGACTTTTTAATTTTTTTTTTCCCTGACAGATATTACTTCGATGAAGAAGCAGATTAGAAAGAGCTAACTAAGGAATAATGATTTAAGTTTATATAAAGGTTAAGACCAAGGTGTCTTTTTATCCAAGAATAAAGAAACAGTTTCCATACAGACAATTCTTATTTTATGAATGGCTGTCTGAGACAAGCTATGTGGGATAATGAATACAAACAAAATATAGCTAGAAAAAGGAGGTAATTTTATCCATAGTCCAAATATTCTAGTATGTAACAAGTCTTATCAAACATAACAAGATTAAAAAAACCCCACATACTTCCATTGAATAGTTGACCATTGCAATCAGGAAGTCAGACATCGAATCTGAACTGTACCCTCTGAAATAATGATGGTTGCTCTAGGGCCAGGCAGATGTGCTACCATGTCTTTTGGTAACATTCAGTATAAATTTTGTGGTTAAATTGAACTATCATGTGTATTAAGTCTGTTGTGTGATTTATATGAGTACTAAATAAATTGTCAGCCCTCTAAAACAGTTAGGCATATATGTTTTCCCTTTCTTCTTTGCCTTGTTTGTCCCCAGGCAATGAGAATTTTATGGGCGTCGTTTGGAGTGGAGAAAACAGTATTCCACTGTTACTTCTACCACTCATGTATTATGATATGTTGAAGAAATTTTATCTCTCTGGACTGTTGGTTTCTTCTCTCATTATTTATTTGTGCTGAGTTTTAGAGAGGTCAAATATCACATTGTTCCATTCCTTTCTGAATGCAACACAGATTCTGATAGGGGTGCACAGAAGTAACTGAGAACAAAAATTAAAACAGCTGCTTACCTTGGTTTTCTGATCAAGCCAGTTGTAGTTGAAGGAAGAGGAATTTAGCTATTGTTCCACAACCGATCCCCATTTTCTCCAAATAAACTGCAACTGGCTACTTGGATTTTCTTGTGCAGTTCTGGCAGGTTCACACTGTGGTATATAATTGAAGGTGAGATCACTGCTGCACAGTGGTTTTCAGTCTAACCAAGCATAACAACCCATTAACTATACTATGAATTCTCTCTACTTATCACCTCCTGACACAAAAATTAATTGTAAGTCTCTGCATCTCTCCGTTATTGTAAGTGTGCTTTTGCAAAACTAACATTATTTCAATGCCATTGAACTCTCTACATGAGTCACATGGTCTCTCAGAAAAGAAGGCAGAAAAGAGAAGCTGTCAGAACAATTTGTGTAATCCATCAACTATAATGGATCCATCCCACTAGGGGAGTTCAAAAAAGCCAGTGGATCCCAAATTAAGAGAAATATTTAGGTTCATCAACTATAGTAGATTAAATCTGCAGATGTATTGGAAGCCAATAGAAGACGTAAAGGAAGAACTGAGCTGTCCATCAGGTGTTCATCCCTCTGATCATCTTTGTGGCCATCCTTTGGAGCCGCTCAAACAAGTCTGTGTCTTTCTTACACTGGCAGCCCCAGAGCTGAACACAAAATTCCAAGGGAGGTCTCTCAAGAGTGGAGTAGAGGAGAGAATAAAACCAATGAGAGAAAGCAAAACTGCAGCTTCCAACCGTTATTCTATTTTACAAAAGATATGTATTCTTTTCCTAATGGAAGTACGCACATGTCATGGGTACATTGAAAATATTTTTTCCACTAATATAAAGGTGAATATTTTCACCAATTGGATTTTACTGTTCTATTAAAATTAGTTATTTTATTATAGTAAACTCCAAATTAAGTTTCTAATACAAACACATAATTTGTGGTTTACTGATGTTAAATGTAATTTTATCTTTTTGGGGTACTCTCTCACCCCTGTGCCTACTTGTATTGTATTGACTCTCTTATGGACCTGCCCATAACAAAATGCTCCTAGAAACACAACACCAGGATGCACTTCTCCATAACACACCTTTAAATATTTGCAACACTTCACTGGCAGAAGAAGAAAGTAACAACAAAATTCTCGGTTTGTGTAGATATTCATGAATGAGCATGTAAAAGGTGTTCTGGCTGTAGGTAAGGATAAGTATCCAGTGGCAGCAGATAGAACATCATCTGCTGCCTGTGCATAATGAAAAGTTTGTACCATGTGCCTAGGGCAGATAAAATCCTAAAGCCAACTTTTGGTGGAAGATAAACTACTTCCACATGCAAGAAAAACCTTAACAACATCATGCAAATCAGAAGGTCAAAACATTCACCCACTATTTCTAGTATGGTGTGAAAAGGCAGTGCTTGCTATTCGTCATTGCCAGTGCCTCACTTTTCAATCCCCAGCTCCAGAGACCTGTCTGTCAAAAGCATTGCCACTTGAGATGCTCCTTATCTGTTCAGCTGGATGGCTTTTCTCTAGCCTTGACCTAGAGTGCTCTACCTCTCCTCTTCTGCCATTGACAGGAAAGCATGAAACTTTTGTCAAAAATATGTCCTCTGATCTGTATTTTTTCTCTTTCTTTACCAAGACTGCTTAAGATAACTTACTTCCATCTTGACATACAGCTCCTTTTAGGCACCAGCTTCTGTGATAGATACTCATCTCCTACCTGCTCCTCTCATCTCCTCTAATCACTCTTATTTGAATGTCCCTTCCCTCTAAAAATAGGCCTGGTCATGATGCCTTTGCTGCTGTGCTTTGAAACTGAACACTGGATGACCACAGATCATAAGGAACATATAGGTGCTGATGCCTATTCTCAGGCAACCTTCAGAGTCTGCCATCAGGATCTCTAAGGCTAGTTCTAATGTCTCCACAGTATAAAACTTCTCCTCCTGACTACTGCAGTTTACTGTTTCGTCTTCTAAGACTGCACCATACTTAAGAAAGCAAGTAAAGACTATAAAATCCTATTATTATACATCCCATTAATAGAGAAAGCACCGAGACTTACAACTCCTAAAATTAAAAAAAACCAAACAAAAATCCTGGAAATAGAAACTGTCTCCCTGGGACCACTGATGCCTTGTAAGACCTTGAAGTTTTGGACAATTCTTCCCTGGTATTAAAGCCTCACTGCTCTGCTGGTCAGCCTGAAGCTCTCTCAGCAAGCTTTTCTCATTTGTTCAGGACCAGCTTTCTCTCACTCGTTCAGATAGCTCCCCAGCTCAGAGAACATACATTCTTTACTCGTCTGTTTTCTCACTAGGCAATTTTCATTGTTCTAATTTAGAAGAAGACAACCTGAGATGATTAGTTTCCTTTAGTTTAACCAGTCTATTTAGCATATTCAATGCTTTACTAAGAAAAAAATCATATTGTGTTATCTCTTCTTAGATTACTCTTGTATCTGTTCTTGCATAGAGTGTGTGATCTATGACATAGAGCAGCCAGCAAGTGGCAGATTAAATACAGACTGAGGAAAAGAGTGGTACATGAAATTCATAAAATAAGTCTGGATTTATAAATTATACATATATTCCCTAAATTGTCATATCTCCCAATCTTTTCTCTGCTATTTGCCAGATTCCACCAGTCACTGTCACATCATAGCTTCTGCTTCCTTTTTTATGTCCTGATTAACAGGACATCTATATTCTCCCTTGAGCTCTCTTCCTCCCAGCAAGATTGTTTTCCATATCCCTATAGAGAGGGGCCAAAAAAGCATTTGTGAGTCTGAGACACTTCTTTTTTCAAGATATATTATGTTATCTAATAAGGATAATACTTTTTCTTATAAATGTACCTCCATGAACGCAATTCATATGCTTCAGTATAGGTTCAGAAAAAAATCTATATGATTGCTTTAAATAAAAATCAAACAGACCTTTTTTCTATATATAAGGAAAGTCTATGAATCTGGGGAGAAGAATATTTTGAGGTTTTGAATATTGATAAAAACCACAGATATTGCAACTGGAAAAAAAGCAACCAAATATGGAGTGGTCAGATACACACTCCTGGTATCACTGATTCTTTAGTGATGTTCAGGACACTTGAAAACCACTGTGGCCATATACACCATTTGCACCCCATGTTCTACTCCAAAACTTATCCAGCAGAGAAATTAATTTAGACTAAAGAGATACAGAACTAAACAATAGTTTGGAGGGGTTTGGGGAATTTTCTTTGTTGTTTGTTGTTGGTTTTGGGTTTTTTTTAATTTCTTGTTTGGTTGGGTTTTTATTTGTTTGGTTTGGGGGTTTTTTTGTTGTTGTTTTTGTTTCTTTCTTTGTTTGCTTGCTTTTCCCCCCCCCCCCCAAAAAGTACGAAGCTTCAATACTCACCTCTCAGTACTAAGAAATTGCTTAGAGAATGTGATAGGCTCTGCAGCACGGCTCAGTAAAGAGTGCACAGTTGTGCAGCACTGGCATGCAGATGTTTTCATATGCAAAAAAAATAAGCACCAATTTATCACCAAATTTTGTCCAAGAAAAAAGCACCAATGAAGTACTAAATTTTGTTAAAAGAATGATGTTTGATACTAGAAAATGGTTCATTAATACTGAATTTCCTTCAATGCTTAATGCTAATATTCTCATTTCTATCCCACAGTCAAATCTGCCATCTGATTTTTCTATAACTCACTGCAACAATTTTCCTGGAATTAAATCAGTGCATATGGAATCATAATATTTCATAGCATAATACTTGTAATTGTTGCAAGTTCTGTTCTTACTCTGCTGCCAGTTTCATAATTTTATGCAAAATCAAGGAAAGGTGCACACAAGCCTCTTTCTTTCTTCCTTTCTTCCTTCCTTCCTTTCTTTCCAGTGACTTCTCCTGTACCTTTCCATCTTGAATAAGTGCCACTTCATTTTCCAAAACGTGTATTATTATGATGTGTATATTACACACCGTAGAGCCTTGCAGCAGCTATATAAGTATCACTTCATATGGGGGGTTGATAGAGCAAGCAACCTCTTGAAAACAGAACTGTCTTGCAGTTTTACACTTTTTAATTGCATGCTGTATGTTGCTTTTGATTTTTCTTTTTCATAATGAGCCTTTGCTACACAAGTTACACTTTTTGCCCTAAACTGATGAGAAGCATCCAAATACATAATACATACTACAGACATAAAGTACAGGAAATACAAAAATAACGTGACTAGGTTAGGAATGTCTCACTCATACAGTTTAGTGATTCAAGGAAAGTAGTCTATTTTGCCCATCTTACAGTAAAATGGAATTTGCAGGTAAGAGGGATCATCTGTGCAGATTACACAAGTACATATCCAGCTCTCCCTGGAGTTCAACTTATTTTTTTCTAGCACAAAACTAATAAACAACACAAAAAGAAAGCAAAGTCCTTGACTATTACAAGGTACAGTTCTCAGATGTCTTCCCTCTTACCACTTCAGAGTTCCCAGAAGAAGAATGTGTCTTATTCTTGAAAACCAAGTTTCTGTCAGACACTCATTCAATTCATACCTCTATTCCTTGTCAGAAGGGCAGTAAATATGTTAAATCCTCTGCCTAAGATGCAGCTGTAATGCTTCCATTGTATAAGTTATCATGCATAAGACAAAAAACAATCCAACCTCTGAATATCATATTTTCTTCAAAACTGTTACTTTCTACTAGATGGTCTAAAAGCAGAGTAGTTCTGCAGCTGGGACTGGTAAAAGTTCATAATTACAAAAGGACATTGAACAGTGGTTTTCCATGTTTCACTTGTAATAGGAATATTTTTTTAGAAGTTAGTAATAGCTATGTGTTGATTACAAGTGTTATTACCAGCTATGTGTTGATTATAATTTCAAGTGTCCATGTTGAAACTAAATTTACATTTCACGGTTTGACCTTGAAAACTATTTTGGTTAGTATCTAGAAGATACTCAGTGCCAAACAAATCATAATTTTTAAAAAAGGAAAATTATGAGAATAGCAGGAGTAGCCATAGCTTAAGACATGCTATGCTGTTGTAAGAAAAGGCATAGAAAATACAATAAAAATGTCAAACAGCAAAGGAAATCACAAAGGTAATGATTGACAGAGAAATTACTTTTACCTTATTCCACATTTCATTATTTACTCAACTGCCTGCTGTTAGATAAAGGACACAAAACACCACCTCTCAGTGCTTTACTAATATATGGTTCATCAGGCGGGGCTCATATTCACCTTCACTTCAATCACCCCTGTTCTCAGTGGAGAGGTGGGTTAGAACACCAGGGCTACTAGCACCTGAAAATGTTGCAGCGAGTTTTGCTAGGGAACATCTGTCTAGGACAAATATTGAAGTGACACAGTTATGTAGCTGAAATGGATGAAGCACAGACAATAACACTTTATTGACAAGATCAGAAAAGAACCCATAAGTATCACAAACTCTGCTTTTGGGGATTTATTAAATAACACAGAGCAAAATTTAATTAATGTGAACATTGAATTTAAGAGTAGAAAATAGTTTGCAATAAGCAATTTATCTCTTGAAAACAACTTACTTTATACTGGCTAAAGTGCATACAGTGAAAAATTAAAATAAAATCCATTCTGAGAGAAACATGCTGGGGAACTTGCAGTACTGGCACCTCCTGGATACATATAGCATGAATGAACTGTAGATTAAGAGCAGTTACTTGTACACAGTTTTTCTTAAGATATCCTACAAAATATTATTAAGCTAAACAAATGTGTATACATTTTGGTAATTCCAGAGGGATCAATGTACGCTTCAAACTGCTTTGTAATCTAGACATGGACAAAGAGGGAAAAAACCAATGCCATTAAGGATAATAAAAGCCTGAGTCCATAGAGAAAAATAGCTGTTACGCATAAGACAGACAGACATTAGTGGCAAATTAGAACACAGTTAAAATTTTTAGTTTGCAGAAATTTGTGATATACTGGTATCACTATTTCTGAGGGGCATCGTACAGATATGTGATGTCAGTAAACAGTAAAAATGTCAGTAAATGTCAGTAAAATTTATCACCTGACTACTACCTAAGAAAACTAGTGTTACTTGATACCTTTGGACTTCATACATTTTGAAGAGAAGGGATTCTGTAAGAGTTTGGAGAATGTTTTTAACCTTTAATCTCTGATCTTTTTAACCTTTTAATCTTTAATGTTTATTAAAGATCATTTTCAGAACCTGTGAAAAAGGTTTCAAACTTGTTTTGGACTTTGGACATTTAATGATTTTCAGTCATTAGATATTGCTCTTCTAAAAGCTGTTCACCTCAGAATGGCTTTCAAATTTATAAATCTTAGGAAAGAAGACCTTACCATTTCCATGGTTCAACTGTTTCCCTGCACTGCTCTGCAGCTAAATCAATCTTTAGATTCATACAACAAGTGTGTAAATATTAATGCCTACCATAAGCAGTGTCATCTCGGATAACTACCATAGCAGACAAACGTTGGGGAAGCAACATCTTTTTGAAAGTCCTTTCCAGCGAAATTAAAGTTTCTACTTCAGAGCAAGAGAAGAGAAGAAAACACTTATGAGAAAAGATATAAAGTAATATGGAAAAAGAAGGCAGGCTTTTAGCTGACTGGATTAAAAAAAGAAAGGGTTAAAAGTAAGAAAAAAGTGCAATGTGCCAGAAGGTACAGAAGAAAAGAACAGAATCAAGGAAGACAGAGAAGAGAAGAAAGTGTACAGCAGTTACAGAAAAGAGAATAAGTAACAGAAAGATGTGGGAATGAAGAGTGAATACAAATGAGATTATAGCTCTTTTTTTTTTACAGTTTCCAGAACAGCATCAATGACAAAGTACGTATTTAAGTTAATGAATGAGTATATAAAATGGATAAGATATATCCAAGTAGAGGTCAGGGGCACATATAATCAGATTCACCAAGAGCAACAGAACGCCTAGGGCTGGGTCTTAATACCATCACACTGAGACAGCATATACTGCCCTGAATTCCTCCTTTAAAAAAATTAAAAAATGAAGCCTGGCCTGTAAATACTGCCTGTCCATTAATTTTAATCTTTAACATATACCATCCTATAAAGTAGACAATGACTGGCATCAAGTTTCTCTAGTTTCTTATTCATTGGTTTATTTTGATGTCTTGTTATTTCAAATTTAAGTTTTACATTTATTTTAATTAATCTCTCTTCAGGTGCTCATGTCCCGTAAGTGGTTTTTGTGTTTGCCCTCCTCTTCCATTTTGTATTTTTTGGAGTTTTGCTTTCTTAGCAAATTTACTCACCTGGTAGATCTTCTTTTGCATTCGTGGCTTTCTTCCTTTTTCTCAAAGAGAGAAGGAAAAAGTAGAGGGGCATTGTGTACATGCAGGAGAACTAGGCACTTGTCTTTGCAGTGATTTTTTTTTTATTTTTTTTTCAAAATTGGCAGTCCGGGGGAATTAAAACAAGAGTGGAAAACAACTACTACTGCCAAGACAGAGAGAGCAAGAGTATGTATTCTTTCTTCCAGTTTCTGACATGATATGTTCAAATACCTTTCGGATACAGTATGTCAGCTTGTGTTTCCCCATATGATATGACATAATGCAACATGACACACCAATTGTTTTGTGACAGAAATGTAAAGAAAAAGAGCGTCTCTACTCTGCTGGTAAAGAAATCATTTTAAGTAGAGAAATAGCCAGATTTCTCCTAAACGTTAACGCATCAAAGTGTAATGGCCTTGAGAGCTTCCTGCTTCCTGGAGCTCCTGTTGCCAGGGCTGAGGGACAGCTCACCTGCAGTGCAGCTGCAGGCTGTCCCCTTCCCCAGCCAGTGCTGCTGCGAGGCCTGAGCCAGGGCTGACACCCCTTCCTGTGGGAATTGCTTTTAAGTTGACGTTCCTTTGCTTGGTTCCAGCCTGAACAACATCACCAGCTGTGTCACACCTGGGGCCATGCCCGGCCATGGGCCCAGTTGATCCAGACCTGGACCAAGTTATGGACTGGCTTTCCAGTCTCACTTTGGACCTGCCTCACTACTACAGACTTGGTTGGCAGTCATTGAAAAACAACTGACCTTGGTCGATGTGACCAGGCCTGATCCTGTCTCTGATTCACTGACTGGTGTGCCCAGTTTGACCCCATGGACTGTTGGTGAGACCTGACTGCCATCTCCAGGCATGTCTGTTCTCTTTGCTTGGAGACGGCAGGATTGGGCCCTGACCATGGTACCACTCGGTTCATCTCCCTTCGGGAGCAGTTGACTGGGCTGGGCCCCAACGCAAAATGGAAAGTATTCATTTAACCAGAAAGAAGACTACCCTGTTTAACCCTATAGGCTCTGCTGGTACTTTCCAATCCTGGTATATTTTAACTGTAAACCTTTTAATGTCAAAGCACATTTGTAGTGCCTTGGGTGAGCAGATGACCTTTAATTTTAGACACGTATTGTGTGTTCAGAGTGATTAAAGGAGGAAACAAGTTCAACTTTTAACAGCTGGAAATTTCATGCAATCAGTTTGACTATTATAATTTTGGAGCTTTTCAGTAACAGCATTTCTGGAGATTTGGAAATTTTTGTTTTGATTTTCTGTTTTATCAACCAATCTCTCTTCACCTCGTCTTCCTGATCCCAGGAGGCTGCATGTGCCTTCTCAGAGGCACAAACTCTGAACAAAAGAGCATTGTAGTACTGCCATAACTGGAAATTTATGACTAATTTCTAGATAAAACACCAGAGACACCACCAATAGAGGGGACAAATACGCCAAAAAAACATTACTTCAGTGTACCGAACTGGCAGGCCAGGAATATTTGCACATATGAACCTAGAACAGACAAAATCTCCCACAATATATAGCAAAATAATTCATGTGGCATATCACAACGTAGTGCATTAATTTGAACTAGGACCTATGCAGCAGAAAGCCCACCGGTGTACTCCAGGCTACAGCAGTGCCAGGATTTATATGTTTACAGAAGCATAAGTCCATTGGCACCTTCAGGTGAGGAAGAAAAAAAAAAGGAAAAGACTGGGCTGTACTAACTTAAGGTGCTTTATTTAGATTTTTGAAGTGTTGTTCAGCAAACCTCCTTTCTAAATAAAGCCCCTGGTACTCTAATGGATACCTTCAGGGTAGATTTCCAAGGAAAAGGAATTAAAATTAAGAAGAACTGAGGAGGTATACTAAAGGAACCCAGAGCCTCCTACTGTTACGTACCCTAAATGGAAAGGAAATAACCCTTTTCTGAATATTTACATTAATATTTTTAAGAATGTGACTCCTGGATTCCAATAGCTTGACTTGAGTGATATTTCCAGCCCTGTTTTTTTACTGCAACAGAGTTTAGTTTGGCTAGTGAATTTGTGGGAGGCATAGGAAAGGAACTCTGAGCAGCATTTTTTTTTTTTTTTACTGCCTTTTCCCTGATAAGAAGTGAGGGAATGGGAGCAGAGAGGCAATAATCCTCTGTGTAGCTACAGAGCCCATTCTGTCTGCTCTGCTCAGGTACAGAACTGCTAAGGAATTTCTATAATGAAAAATAGGTTTTGTCTTAACTGACTCTCGAAATTCTTTCAACTGGGGAATTGCAACAGCGCTATTAAAAACAGTTTTATTGACATGACACATTTCCTAGGATAGGCCATTAATCATTTCATGTTATTGCATCAATACTATACTTAACATTTGAAATTCAAGCAAATTCCTAATGATACAACTATCAGGAGGAAAAATGTAACACTGAATTTACCTAAGTGGTACTTCTGCCGTGACTGAGTAGCATATTCAGACTAATACCTATCAGCTGGTTTTCTGCTGGTTAAGTGTGGATTTTTATTCCTTAAAGTACTGTTAATAAAAAAGGAAAGAGGTCAGCAATGTCATTCTTGTGCCCTACCAACCTGCTCAGAATAACTGTCTGGATGTAGCATCTTGTCATGTCCCATTCTCTGGAGTTTTCTTTCAAAATGTATGTATAAACATACCCTTAATCTTAATACTGGGCATCTGTTTCAGCTCTAAGCAACACTGATCGCTATGATTCTATACCAAAATAACTTAATGAGACAGAGGCTACAGGTTTTACTACTGTTTCCCAAATAATAAGCTGTCCTCGTTTACATGTCATTGGGAAGAGGATGTACTCTGTACATTGTAACTTTACATCTTTAAAATATACCTCTAAAAAAGCAGTTTATTACTGTGTGATTAGCTTAATTAGTATCTATTATTTTTGTTGGTCCTGGCTGTTCCCACAAAAGCCATTTTTTGGCAAAATAAGCAAATAAATATCATTAGCATTTTAAAAGAGCAGAAGGAAAGGAAAGCAGTAGCACACATTAAAAAATGAAGGTTGAGAGATAAAGATGTTGTCACTGATAGAGAATGGAGATTAGCACAGCTGCAGACCCCAATCAGTAGACAGCAGAGTGAAGACTGAAGAGAATCAAGAAAAGCACCTTCCCTAGCCCTGTGAATCCTGACCCAGCTGAGGTACTGTCACTCTTGTCATGTCCAAGGTAATTGTTAAGGCTTGACACAGGCACAAAGCAGCTGTGGTTCTGTCCTGTTTATGATGTTCTTCCCAATCCATATTGTCTGCATCTTAATGCACTGAATCTAAAATAGCCCTGCAAAGTTTTGGTTCTCTTGTATCCCTTGTGTCAGGGTAAATCCCATATCTGCTCAGTTCTATCCTGCTGAAGGTAGGCTACCACTGCCAGACATGGGATCCATAGTGATGAACACTAGACTTCGCTTTCAGATTTCAAAGATTTTGCAATGAAAACTATTTTGTGACAAATGTAGTATTAGAGGGTCTGTAGAGAGTACTGGTTTATACAGGCACGTAAAGCAATCGTGAGTCCACTACCACCATTGCTCTCACGCTACCTTAATTCAATGTAGAATTGAACAAAGACTATAACATACACTGTAACTGAGAAAACCAGACAGAAGAAAGGTGACAGGAGTAAGAACCGAGTTATATTAGGGAAAAAAAAATAAAAAATCAGACAACACAAACTGCACTGAAGTTCTTTTCCCTGTCAAATCAAGCAGGACTATCAATCTGCTGTGGTTTTGCAGGCTAAGTTTTTGAGCTTAGTTAGCTCATCATACTTCTGTCAGGTTTAAAAAAGAAACCTCAAATGAGAAATAGTTTTGGTGCGTAGTAATAGACTGATGGCCTTAAGCTTTCTCAACGAAAACTCAATTTGAATAAGGATTAAATTCAAATTGTCAGTGAAGTATCCATCCCCAAATAATTATTTCTCACATTCATTCTAAATTCGGGTTGTACTTTGTCTTCCAAAACATCATATTTGAAGCTAGTTCCAGCTAAATCACAGAATATCCATATTAATAAAAATGTTTAATGTAAAAGCATTGTTTTCTCACAATATTTAATATCCCAAAGAGGTCTTGTGTAATATCACAGCAAAAGAAGATAGAACAGTGAGAAGTGTCAGAAGTACTGAAGCAAAGATAAACATTCTTTTTTCTTTTGATACTTCAGCTGAGGTTCAAGAAATTAACTTAGTTTTTCTTGTATCCTTCTGCTGCTTCTTATGTCTATGTGTCAAAATAATTTCAGTAAAATACTCCATGATGATAATTTTAATAAATTTCTGATAAGCTAATATACTCCTTGTAAAGGTCCATAGGCTACACCTACAGGCTAGGTTTGGGTTTGATTCAGTGCCTGACACATTTACTGTTTACAGAACAGGAAAAACGTCAGGTGTAATGAATGGTGCTAAGCTGGAATAAAATAAATTGAACTCACATTTCTTGACTTCTAACCTTTCATGATCTACTACCTTTTCAGTCAATGTTTAAAATAGATACCTATCATTTAAATGAGCATGAATACCTTTACCCCAGGATTTAACAAGAGAAATGGCAATCATTACAATTATGGAGTGCACAGTTGGTCATTAACAGCAAAAGTTATAGATCCTTCAGAATAGCCACTAGAAGTCAAAACACACTGATGAGATTAAAAAAAAAAAAAGAAAAAAAAAGAGCACTACTAAAATCAGAGTAGAACATCACTGGAGCAAGCTGAGTCAAGGAAGCAGATTATCTAATTAATTTATGAGTTCTTAGTTCCTTATATTTGCTAGCTGCCTAGAGAAGATTCTTCAAAGATGTCCTACAATGAAGTCATACAGGGGATAAAGAGGAAAAAAAAAAACAACCTGCTTTTCATGTTAGGCAGTAAAAATAGGAAGTCAGAAAAAAACTGTGGTTTTAATTTTCCTGTGTATGGAAGGGAACGTGGTGGAGTTGCTTTAGAGATATTCTTTCCAGAATATTTCCCATAAGTTAACTAATTTTGAAATTACCTATAACTGAAAGCACAAATATTTTTAGCTTTGTATAGGAAGTATAATATTGTAGAAACAGCAGAAAAGGAAATGGTATATGATGCATCTGTTGAGTTTAGAAGTGGCAAACCAAGAGGAAAAGGATATTTTTTTCTCAAACAAAAAAAATTCTGCCAATTAGTGGAAACAGTCAAGCTCTAAGCAAGGTAATAAGCAGTAATGTTACCCTAAGCATTACTCTCAACATATGAAATAAACAGAAAACAATGAAAAACAGGCTACTGATGAGGCATTCTTCCTCCAGTACACTCCATTCAAGCTGATAGCTGATTAGGAAAATCTCCAAAATTAATACTGAGTTTTGCTTTCTTTAAGTGTAATGGTGGCAATAAGAGGAATATAATCCAGTCTTATCAATTCATTCAGCTCCTGAAAATGGACTTTTAAGTACATGGTCATAAGGTCAGAAAAGCCAATCTAAATGAAGAGCAGTTTTTGAACAGCAGGGTAACAGTCTGGAATTACATGCTAGGGCTCATACAAGTGGGTTACTACAGCCATAATTTCAACAAATAAGTTTTATACTTTGACAGTTAATCATACAGAAACAGTGTGAGGATTTCCAGGAAAGGTTTAAGTTGTTCCACTCAGTTTTTTCACAGTGTGGTTCATTTCTAACAGAGAAAGTAGATTTTTTTTTTTTTTCTTTAAATACAGCTGATTTCTTCATTAAGTAGAGTAAAATGGAAACAAAAGAGCTCCAATTCTAACAGCAAACACTGCTTTCTATAGGAAAACACAAGATCCAAATGTTCACTGATTCTAGCCTATAACAGATGGACAATATTAGCAAAGCTTTAACCCATCATTCTTGCTCTGTTTTTTTGAAAACCCATCCCCATTGATCCACTACACAATAGTGATTTCCTTGAATGGATTTGGTCTTATGTTGTCCTAAACTCCTTTTATTTTTCTGATGTCCTAATCTATCAACGAGGCTCATGATATATGTCTTTTTTTTTAAACAAAAATGGAACAACAGCACCCCCATCCTAGATACATTTCTTGGATATTTTCTGAAAGTCACTGTAAAAAGAAATATATCAAGTATATGTTGTCTACATAAGCCTAGCCCCCAGTAAAAGCTAATTTGAACAAAGACTGGATATCCTGACAATATTTTTGAACCTCGAAATCAATACGACCCTGCTAAGTGCAGAGGGAGGAAATTAAACACAGCAGTCCCTGGCTTGCTTACTGGTTTGCATGTAACACTGCACTTCTAACACAGACCACTTAAAGATGTCTATTAGGTGTGTTATCTCCCTAAGCCTCCTATAAAGACATCTGTAGAAGATTAGTTATAGTTTGGCAGACTGAATCACGTTCTGGAGCTGTCTACCTCTCTTTATACATATAGAGGGAACACGGTGCAATCAGCATCCCAACTTCAGCACTGTAATTAAGTGTTCATCTTAACATGTACTGCTGGTGGGTTAGTGAAGCATCCCTGCAGTCTTCTACCAAGTTCATTGAGACTCGGTGCAAACACAGGAATCTCCCAGCATGAATAAGGCCTGATGAGGGTGAAGGACTATAATAATACACTGAAAGTATAATTAGATGGTTCCTTATGCACTGCAAATACAATCACTTGTGATACAAACGATCTGAAACTGGGGTATCATAGCATTAGGAATATAACAAAAATCAGTATTTTATGCTCAAAGCTATTTTGGTGTTGTCACTGAGAAGTTTTCCCTGTAGGAACAAAAGAAAACATTTTATATAATGTGCTACAGAAAACCTAAAATACAAAAGGAGAACATTCTTGTTCAGAAAATCTTTGCCAGCATTATGGAAATTATATGCTTGTTTAAACACTGATAGGCTTTTTTACTCATAAATCATTACAATACATTAGAAACGTCCAGTAGCATTAAGGAATATATGTAAGCATCAAAATCACTTGTCACAAAATCATTGCCACCATCACCAGCTGTGGTTTTTAAAGGAAACAGAAAAAAAAACCCCTGAGTTTTCTTAATGAAGCACTTCAAACCTCCTTGTTTGTGTTTCATATTTCAGTGAAGATTGAGTTTATGATCAACTCGAGTTACTTGAAATTTCTTAAAGCAGCCTTGTTTTATAGCTGCTAGAGCAACACTGGTGAAATAATTATCACCTTCAGTCTGTTGCAGTAGTTAGAGGTTACTGCCTTCCCCAATCTCCCGACAGAGCTGCTTGTATAAGCAATTCCTAACCTGTTTCAGTTTCAGTCAGCTTGATTAGTAAAATTCCACTATGTATGCTCTATTTGTTAACTTGGATCATTTAGTTAAGAAGCATACAGATGAGAAAATCCATCAGATGAGGGAAAGGGCTACATTCTACCGGGAATATTGACATGAAGACGAAGAAGGGTGGGGGGAGTAGCAACTGCTTCAAGCTGATATGACTCCAGACAGAATATACCTGCCTCAAGAAAGCCTGAATGCACAATAAAATATATATACTGCTTTATACTTTATACCAAAACAAATGTGACTTACAAGAGATACAGCAGACTAGACAACACCTGACCTAGCATTAAGTTAGATTTTCATAAACAGATGATACCTGATCTAACATAACCTCTTCTGAGACAAAGTTACTCTTTCAAAAAATGTTTATAAATATGATCTGGCAGGGAACATTTATATGAGTTCAGCAGAATGTCTTATCTGGACTCAGCATTTCTGGTCTGTGCTCACTGAAAGCGCAGTTAATATCCCATGGAAGTGCAATCAAAGTCCTCCAAACAAGAAAGAGTACACACAGTTCTAAATTACAAAAAGAAAATTAAAAAATGAATTTTTCTATCTGAGTAGAAATATAGCAGCAAAAAGAAAGTAAATGATCCATTTCTCAAGCTTTGTAGATCTGCACAAATGGTCCCTATCTCAACCCATGAGCTTTTTTTTCTATTTTCTTTCCCCTGTCCAACTGAGGAGGGTACTGATAGAGTGGCTTTGGTGGATACCTGGTATCCAGCCAGGGTCAACCCACCTCAAATATAAATGAAGAAAAAGATGGAGAGTAACACGGCTGTTCTGACGTTATCCCCAGGTTAGGTAAAAATCAGGCTCTAACTGAAGTATTTAAAATAACTTCTACCCATTATTATGCACAAACTATTTTGTCAACATCAGGTATATTCTAGTTTTTATCTATATATTAAATATTATTTGATTTTTCTATTGTACCTACAACATTAATTGGCATACAGTAACTTATAGCTAGTAACATAAATTATGGTTTCAATGCTAAGATTGGGAATAATGTAGAAGTGTTTCCTGTAGACAGCATGACTTTTGCTTCTTCACAGTATTCTGATCTACTCTGTAATTTTTTTTAGATCTCTTAGCATAAGAGTAAGCAATTTTGCACAATACCTATGTGATGTTTTGTTGAATTCCCATCAAGATGGTAGTGCCCTGCAGCACCTGGAAATGTGCACTGATCTTCTGCAACACTAGTTTCATCTCTTCAAGACTAAAATTGATTTTTCTCAAACTGGCATGTAAAGATACAAAGTGTACCCAGTGATCCATAGCTCAAGTGAGTGCAACAATACCAGCCTCAGTGGTTGAAGAAGCAGTAACTTTTTGCGTCTTTGCAAGCAACAGTGCAAGAAAAAAACAGTCAGTAGTGAAGAATTTATCTTGTAAAATGCCAGGCAGTCAAGTTGTTTCACTGCTGCTGGAGGCTATTGTCAAAGTTGCTAAGTAAATGGTAGAAATAGTTTTCTCTAATTGGAAAGAGCTGGGATACCATGGTGATATGCTTTTTATAGCATACCTAACATAAACAGATAATAAAGGATTTCTAAACTCAGATTTCATCACTGCATGATTTGCCCAATTCTGTAGGTGCCTGTGAAAGGCTCAAATCCTCCCTTCTGAACACTGAAAGAGGAGGGAAGGCATTGGAGTCTCTCCTTGCTCTCCTCTACCACATAATTCTGTCTGTAAGGACTAAGTTTACTGAAGGGAAAGCAAGTACAAGTTAAAATACACCTTAAAACACAAAGACCAGTCAAATGTTGCACTTACTCAGGCCTCATTAGCAATTCCCTGTCAATTAATGCACTTGTTTAGTGTAGCAGAGTAGTACATATGTCTTGGAAAGGACATGCATAAGAAGCAGTGTCACCAGTGCCCAGAAACTCCTTGCTACGCTGTTATGCCAGGATGCTGCCTTAGGACATGATGCAATAGAGAATGTGTGGCCCCAGATGTGATTTCACCTGTAGAGAACCTGACCTGTTAAGAAAAAAGTTAAGCAGCTTAAAGATAAAACATCATTTAACACATCTGTGACCTGTCCTGCCTTTCACTGAAGGGTGTGTGAACAACAACATTTTTACTACTACTACTGAGTCCTAAAAAAAAAAAAGAAAGAAAAAATTACAAACAGTTCACATTTCTACCTGTATGGTTCCTGAAGAGTCCAGAACTTCAAAAAGCCTCTAATTCACATTACACGTGCATAAGTGAAGGAGAATTTCCACATGCCCAAGGACAGGTGGCACTTATGTGAAGGAAAGACTGTAGACGTTTTAAGAGCTGAAAATAGAGATCTCTGCAGTTACAAGTGAAAGTGACCTTTGTAGGTTTAGTTTCTATTTTTTTCTTATTGGGTGTGATCTTCCTGTCTTTTTTTTTTTTTTTTTCCCCTGCTGGCAAATAAGGATTGTAAAAATTAGGGGCCTGGCTTTCTAGAATAGCTTTTAGAAGGCCATTCAAAGTCAACAGGTGTTACAGATGCTTGCAATTTTTCAAATTCAAATGCAAACAGGTCAGCATATATGAGGTCCTGAACAGATTTCCAACATGCAAGAAAGGACTTGGACATCCTAGTGGTCAACTAGTGTGCTCTTGAACACTAGACCACCAAATGCATCCTGTGCTGTATTAACACAAGCATAGGCAAAAACTTAAAAGAAATTACTTTTTCACGCTATTTGACTCTTGCAAGATTGCACCAGGAGTACTATGTCCAGTTTAGGGATTCCCAGTACAAGAAAGACATGGGTAAACCAGAAACAGTCAGAAGAAGGCCATCAAGATCATTAGGAAGCAGGAGCACAATTTACACAGAGAGAATTGGGTTGTTCAGCCTTAAGAACCCTTAACCCATAATTTCCAATCCCTAACACTCTGTGATGAACAGGACAAAGGGAGAGTCTTAATGTTACCTTCAGCTGCCTAACAAGAAGGTAGTCAGAAGATGGAGTCAGACTCTTTTTGGAGATTCATAGCAGTTGGTCGAAAGACAACAGACATCAACTGTAGCAAGGAATACTCCATTCAGCTACTGTGAAAAATAAATTTTGCAGTGTCAATGGTTAAATATTGGAACTGTGTCCCAGAGAGTCTGTGAAATCTCTGCTCTGTTCTTGGAGATATTAAAAATTTGACAAGTCATGGCCTTGCTCTAAGTGTACCCTGCTCTGAGCAGAGCTGGGACCAGATGACTTTCAGTGGTACCTCCTAACCTGTATTAGTCTATGATCCTCTGATAATATCTTGACCTGGTATCTCTGGACCTGCTAAATGTAGGGGAAATGCAATGGAGTGCGAGGGCATCTGGGAATAGCCAGAAATTCCACTGTGGTCATGAAATATCTTGGTGCTAGCAGATTAGCTTGATACCACTAAACTGAGGTAGGTAAAACTGAAATAATAAAAGTATTTAATTACTAAATCACAAGTTAGAGAAACAACCAACTCCTCTTCCCCTTTCACTGCACTACACAGACCAATATCAAAACGTGTCTTCTTTCCTTTTGCATTCATCTGATTAAATGGTAGATGCCAACCTATGCTCTGTGTTCAATAACAGAGAGAATTGTTTCTCATCAATCTTGTGTGCTCCAAACTGTGGTTATAAAATTCTGAGACTACAAATGGAAAATTTGTATGGAATCTGAGAAAATCAATGTCTTTCTTACAGATATATGAAAACTATATAAACTGAACACAACCTTGAATGGTTGTGCTATTCCAACACCAAGTTTGTGCTGCTCTGACAAAATGGTATGGAAAAGAAATGAGTGTTAGTAAAACACAAAGATGATTTCAGCTAAGACTTTCTTCAAAACTTCAACGGCATATGTATCTTTTAAAGAACAGATTATGTTAATTCTACCTCTTGCTTGCAGTTACTTACCTTTTTTAAATAATGCAGCCTCTGATAATCACCATTTCAACAGAACTCTTGAAGGAAATAGCTTCAGTTGTGGATATAATTCCCAGAGTGCTTCAGGCTATAATGCCTAACAGTTTTCTAATTCTCTTTGCAGAAAGTATAAATTAGGATTAGATTTCAGTAATTTGCCCAGACTCCAACAGGGACTAGCACAGTGTGCAATATGGACCACAATCTTCAGAGAAAGATCACACAAGTAACTGCACAGGTTGAGGAATGAATCCTATCACTGTCCCCTGGTACAGAGCAAAGACTGAATTGCCACTGAGATGGGGAGCATCACTTTGGAAAAGGACCTACCATGGTAATAACATAACCAGATGCTCTTTTATCTTGAATGCAGAGATATTAATAGACTATTTAGTTTCTACTAAAAAGGAGAGCTAGCAACACGGTCTTACTTTTAATTTATGGTTTGTTAGGTCTATTTCTTAATGTGATTAATGACATATCACTACTTAAAGCACGGGACATTCATCAGCAGAACTGCATGCCCTTAAAACAGGTGTTGAGGGAATTTGAGAACGTTACAATGCAAAGTTTTAGTATTTCTATAAGAGTCTAAAATGACAAATTGCCAAAGAACAAAAACCATTACAATCTTGAAATAGGAATTAATTTTTGTGTATTTACTTTGACACATTTTTCTCTAAAGTTGCAAAGTTTTCATAAATCTGTATGTGGAGGGCATATGACTATAGATGTAAATATGAACTTAGAAAAGCTAGAGAAGAAAAAAGAATTAAAATTTCAAAATTTACCAGTGCAGAATGTGAGACAACAGGAAAATGGAAACTTTCTTAAAGATAGAAACTAACTTTGGATGAGATTTGTCCTTCTTAATGGAGGAAACATGTTTTGAAACTTGATTATTGGGAGAAGAAAATAAGAGAGACCGGAAAAAAAGAAACAAAATCTAGAATGTAACTATATAGAATTAACAATTACATAGAATACTGACCTAGAGTACTTCTCCACATAATACAAAAATAATACAACTGACTTCTAAGCATCTCTGTAATTACAGTATGAAAGATCAGTTCTCCAAATTAGTTTACTGAACAACCTAATACAATAATTGTCCACCGAGGACACTACTGATAAAACTGAGTAGACCAGATAAGCCAAAGACCCTGAGGACAAAGACCATCAAAATTCTCAGAAAAATAGAAACAGCTTAAAAAATAAATAGAGGCAGTAAGTCTCATTCCATAAAATGTTAAGAAAGTTATGGAACTAGTTAATAAAAAATAATGGAAGTAAATATTATTAATTATTACTTTTTTTCTAACATCTGTGCAGCTAAGAATTTTTTTTATATATCTTATATTAATATTTATGTCTTTACCTGGAGTCATCAGGTACTTTTGCTTTTCTGTTCAGTTCTGTTGATTTTTTATTTTATCTTCCTTCTCCTCCATGGCTCTGATTGTCTGTCTTGCCCTGTTATTTCATCTACTCTTTCATGTATATTGTAAGTTCTCTGGAATAAAAAATTGTTTCTTTGTTATAGGTCTGCAGAGATCCCTGCATAGCCCAGCCATGATCTACAAATGGTGGGTTTAAGTGATAGCATAGCAATAAATGAACAAAAGGATGTTTATTGCACCTATATCCTAACAGAAATAGGTGATTAATGTATATTAAACACTGAATTTATTATTTTAGAAAAACAGCAAAGGAAAATCCTGTTGGTAAACAAATCTTCACAAAAATATTTCAACACAATCTGCTGAAGTTATCACCAGGAAAACCTTCCAGTTCTGCCTTCAAAGGCAGGGTATATTCTGAAAGAATGAAAAAGGGGGGAAAAAAAAAAAAATAGAGAAAAAAGTAATAAGCTGGACTGTCTGTCAAAAGGAAGCCTGTGAATTATACAATACCTTAGTGTTCTGACCACTGTGGAGGAATGAAGACTGACTCTGGAATTGAAATTAAAGAAATGTTGTGTAGTTTGACCCCAAATAAACGTCTTTCACGGGTATTCAGAATTGGTCATTATAAAAATGTAAATTCGTAGCAGAATGTCATTTTTATTTTTAATCAAGGGGCTGCTGAAGAAGAGTTAATGTCAAATATTAGTTATTACAGTCTGAAAATTCTTAACTGAATGATGACATATGGCCATTCTTTCAGCTGAGGTTGTGCTCAGAGCCAGAGCAGGTCTCGACGCCAGGCAGATCCAGGACAAGGAATGCAGAAATAGCTCAGGTCTTCCCTCCTTTCAGGTTTACTGGACTCCTGATCAGCTCAGGGTTTTGATCTCAAGACACAGTCATTCTTACTTGTAAAACAAAGAACATAATTTTTAATACATCTGCAATATCACAAATGCTTTCAGAACACTGTTTAAAAACAAAGCTTTAGCCAACGTAGTATAACTGTCCATTTGGTTTTGTCTGCCATTTAAGAACACTTTGGCTTCCTGGATTCCTAACACAGGAAAAGAAGTAATCTGGAATTTGTAAATGGTGAAATTATAATAAACATGAAGACTGAATTGCAAGCATAGCTATATCACTATTATCTTCGTGGACTGTGTCAGTGAGAGACCCTTGATCTCAGAGCCACTTGCTCTGGTGAAAATCATACCAGGGCTAGCTTCTTCCAAATCATTAGTGTCACAGGCCAACACACTGGGTGATTCTCTTTGTAGCATGATGTATGCTGGATGACCTTGATTGCTGTGCAAGAATGTTTGAAATGATACTAT
Source organism: Todiramphus chloris collaris (assembly GCA_025345505.1). Classification (NCBI taxonomy): domain Eukaryota; kingdom Metazoa; phylum Chordata; class Aves; order Coraciiformes; family Alcedinidae; genus Todiramphus; species Todiramphus chloris. Next base: position 6,129,258 of record JANVCC010000049.1, on the reverse strand, counting down.
GTCAACACAGTATTGGAAAAGCTCTCAAATAGTAGTTTTAACTTCTCATATCCATGTTCATACTTCCTTTTGTTTCTAAATTGGACTTCTAAATTCATCCTCTTAAGCATTTCTAAAATGCCAGTATTCCAAAATAGTAATTTCTACAACTTTTCACCGTTTATTTTACCTCCTTACAACTGTACTTAACAAATGATGTTTCAGCCTTATTCTCACCTCTACCTTAGAGCATTCTCTTTTTAAAAAACCAGTAATGTGCTAATTATAGGTAATTCACACAAAGTGCATTAAGTGGTCTTTTACAAATGATGTTATATAGCAATGGATTAATGATAACACATCAGCCATCTAAATCACATTATGCTTTAACAGAGAAGTGGAAGATCACTTTTTTTGGAGTAATTATAAATATAAACTTTGCATTTAATTTTCTGCATATTCGACTTTATTTTTCAGTTATTAGAATCCTTCAGTGTCTGAAAAATTGGAATAAATCTGTACCTGTTTTAGACTGAAACAAAATAAAAAAAAGGAGTCAACTAAGAGAGATCACGTCATATACTATCTCACTGGTTGACCATACCTCTTGATGCATACTTCTAACCAGGCAAAACCAGAAATTAAGTTATATCTGTCTCTTGGGGAAGCTGTTTATTTGCGCAGTTTTCCCGTTTTGACTGTCAGGAACACAATATCTGTTGCTTTTCCAAGCTGTACAACTGGAGGTTGAACATCATTGTGAGCTTTTACAAAAGATAAGCCATAAAGTTTGTCCAAATGTATTTGAGAAAACCCACAATTTACCAGACTAATGCTTGTCTACTATTGCTCACCATCAGCATGTCATTCTGGACAATGTCAGTCACAGTACAGTGCTGTGTCATCTTCCTTGGAAAAACAGAATTCAGAGCAGATTAACAAAGAATAAATTATCATTTTTGTTGACTATTACCTAGCTTTCATCTATTCAGGCAGTCAGGAACAAAAAAGTAAAAGGATAATTAGCACAAGTTTTTTAGGTTTTTGCATATGATAAAAGTAACTTTTATATATTATTGGTGAAAAAATTTCTAGCAACAGAATTTGGGTTTATTTTTTTCCTCTCCTAGTTAACTACCTTTAACTGTTTTTAGCAGTCCTCATGTTATTTGTCCTGGTCGACTTCTGATCAGCATACTATTTTAGAAGTATTCATTGACCTTGTTTTTAATTTTTGTTTCCAAGCAATCAGATATATTTGTCCTCTTTATGCAATTGCTACTTTGGTTACAGACTGTCTGGTCAACTTTTTCTCTGACACTACATGAGAAATACTGTAGAGACAGCATTGTTTCTGCTTGCTAAACATCTGTGCCATGAAAAGATATTGCCTGGGAAATGAATTAGGCATGAATCAGTTTTTATATCCCCATATAAAACAAATATGAAATAAATCAAATTATTGTTTAATATACCTAATTATCTTTTAATGTGTCTCAAGTCACATAGCATATGTCCTGTGAAAAGCACTTGGTTTGGTCCTCTGAACATGTCATGTATATGCTAATGATGAGAGATGGCACAAGTTCTTGCCAGAGTCAGAATCCACTGAAAAAAAAATTAGTTCCAAAATAGAGTTCTACTCTAAAAACTGTGATAGCACGGGCATAATTCATTTAAAAAATGCATTAATTAGAAATTCCTTTCCCTGAATAATCCATTTTATTTATTAATATTTATCATAGAATTGTGGAAGTTGAAAGGGACCTCCTGAGCACAACTACTCCACACCCCCTGCCCAAAGCAAGGTCAACTAGAGAAGGTTGCCAAGGGCTTTGGTTCAGTCTCATTTTGATTACCTGACAAACACATACTTCACAGCCTGTCTGGGCAAACCTGCTTGACCACCTTAACTGCAAACATGTTTTTTCCTTAGGTTTAGCTTGGATTTCCTGTAGCATGATTTGAGTATATTACTGCTCTCCCTGTCACTGGGCACCACTGTAGTTCTCAAAGGGACTTAATCCTTATAATAGTTTGGGGGGGGGGCGGAATTAAATAAATAAATTTTAATGAAGTATTTGCAGTTCTGGGAAATGCACACTTAATCTGAAGTCTGTCTTCTCCACAACTGAATTCCTGGTTTTGGTGAACACTGGATTCTCGAGATGTGATAAAGCACCTTTCAGTAGTAAATTTAACAGTAAAAGGGACTTCGAAAATTAAAAGATATAGGAGTTTATTTGTAAATAATGTGATGGCATTTGCTTGGCTTTAAATAAAAATGTGGTATAATCAAAATTATTTTGTGGCCTAACAACACTGAGATCAGCAAATTGCTGTTACAGGAGTATGCACTTAGTCGTTAAAATATCGATTATGGGCATCACTTACTATATATACTTTTACTTTGCCTGTATATACTTACACTCACAAATTTATATATCTACCCATATAATATCACATATTCAGTTGGGCAACATTTGCATTTACTAAGCTCTCAATTTTTAACAAGCCTGATATAAGGAACCTGTTAAATGTCTACAAGATGTTCACCTTTCACAGCACATAATAAAGTCAAACACACTCTTACAGCTACTTCATTGCAAACATACTGGCAAAGAAATGAAATCTTTAAAGGAGTGAACTCATCTGAAGGTGGTGATTGAAAGCAATTTCACATCTCAGGAACAGAGCTTGTCACAGACATCCTGTCAGGCCTTCACGGGTTCCAGATAACACCTCTGGTATAGCATCAGAGTGAACTTTTGCCATTGATTCTACTGTAAAATTAGATTAAAGCATTGTACTCATGGGTTGTTGTATTCAAATGATAATTTTTGCTTGCTTTTTGCTATTCACTAGGAAATAACCAGTTCCATATGACTCATCATGTTGTGGGAGTTCAATGCCAAGCCTGCTTGCACACAAAAGAAAATTACATAATTATACTAAATTTTGCAAATCAAAAACTTCTTGGTAATTGCCTTAAGATTATTTTATATTCCATTTTCAGAAGATGCTTCCCCGTGTAGCTATTTAGCAGGAACATTTATTATAAAAGTTAATTATAGTTTCTCAAAGAATTAAACAAGGGATTTTGGTTCTTTTAGTGTTTTTTAACCAAAAAAATATCTTTGTCATATGCATTTCTGAATTTTGGGACTATGTTTTGGTTTTGCCCACATTCTTGACAATCTGATTAACAAAATGTCACTTGTTTTTACAGCACATGTATCTGATCTGTACTTCATATTTTTTGAAAAGGTTTACTATTGGGCAAAAAACACAAACAAATGAGCACTGTTGTTCTTAATGGTCTCTGAACTAATTTTAAATTAAGGAAAGTATTTTAACCTTAATAAGGAATGGAAAAATTATTGAACCATTTTGAATAACATGCTATTTCAACATACAGATGAAAACAGACAAGACTTTCAAACATCTCACTTCATTGGAGGAAAGAAGGCCAGGCAGAAAATTGATTGAAAAATAAAGTTTTTCCATTTTCTGTCATTTATTTTTGTGGGTCTTATTGGAGTCTAACACTGCCAGTCCAGCAATCAGCAGCTATTTCTGATGTGTTGCTTCCCAGCTTAACTACAGACTGTCACTTTAATCTCTAGAGAATGTTATTGCCTAGGAAGACTGAAGTGGTAAGGGGGAGAAACCAAGAAAATCACTTCTAATTAATGTTATGTCAATTTGGAGACTGACTTGAAGCATCAAAAATTTATCCTTATTTCTTACAATAGGGTAGAACCAAAAAAGTCTCAACTTCTTGAACCACAACTGTGTCTGGTTCCTGAAAATAACAATTTCACTAAACAGGATTTCTAGACTGCAGGCAAATGGGGAAAGGTAATAAAAGGACTTCTCATAATTTAATGATAACCAGTCACAGAGTACTGTTTAGCCAATTCCAATGCTTCAGAAAATTGGATTTTGATGAGGTTTCAGCACCTTAATTTCCTCTCCCTATGCATTTCTCCAAAGGACTATTACATACAATACTGACCGAAAGTAGCCCACACTCTGCATACTTTGAGATGTTATCTTGCCTTTGTGAACTTTAGAGACCCTGCTTATATTTGCCACCTACTACCAGAATGGGACAGAAAACAAAATACATGATGTGAAACTCACTGATATTTTTTCCCATCTTTGGCACTTTCCTCTGCATTTCTTTGAATGCTCTGCAAAACAGCTCGCTCTATTTCTCATTTCTTCCCTTTACCTCCATACACTGAAAGCAGAGAAATGGAACAGAATTCTTAGCCTAATACTGTGTAGGTGACAAAACATTTCTTTTCCCCCTGCTTTGGGGACAACTTTGAGACACGTTTCATAGCTGCTTGACAGATCCACAACTCCTCCTGCTCAAATCCTGGCTGAATTCCAGTCTCATAATTACATTCTACCTACCTAGAATTCTCCCTTTAGTTCAAGTGGGATAGTGTGCCATTCTCTGAGCATTGTGACTTTGCTTATAAACACCCACTGAAACTAAAGTGAAAGGCAGGCAGGATTTGGTTCACTGGTCTAAAACCATAATATACAATGAACCGATAGTTCAGTAAAGCTAATGAAACTATTTCCATAGACCGAGGCTGGAATACTGAATCAAAAGCTATTGCTGACCAATTAACATACTGGTGACAGCATTTAAGCTCCTGTTCTGCTTGATTCAAAGTGGTGTGGAATGAAAATCTTTTGATACGGAACCTGGAACTCATAACCCAATGCCCAGTATAAACTCTCTAATAGCCTTCTGCCTCTCTGAAAACAATTAAGTGGCTCCATTTGTATTTCAGTAGGGAATTAGAAGTTTCCAAAACTTTCTTTTTCCAGAAGAGAGAAATATCAGTCATTAGTGAAATTTCCCTTTAAGGTCCTAATGTAAATCTCTCTCTTGGATTACAGGAGTGGCTTAAACCTTCTAGAAGTTCTTGGTTTTCCTTTGTTAACACTTCCAGTAATCTGAATTTTCATTTGTACTTGAAAAATATTACTAAAAATTTGCAATAGTCTAACTCCTGATTACTAAATACTCGTGAAATCTAAAGTAAGATCAACCAATCAGTTTAGACAACTGACATTGGCAAGGTAAAGGCAGTTTAACAGCAGTTATATATGAACTATTAAGTAATAAGATTTTCAAAACTACACAGATCTTTTGGTGCTTCAAAAGTAACACCAGGACAAAGAAGAACAATTAGTAATAGGGATAAAGATGGAATCTTGATGCATATGAGAGAAGTGGCTGTAACTATGGATACAAAAACTGCTCTTGGAGAAAGAAAAATCATCTGAACATTAATAAAATGAGAAAAACTATGTGAGGTAGATTGAAGACAGAGAGACAAAAGAAAATTAAAAATGAGGACAGCAGAAGAGAAGGTAAATTGACAATCTCTTGCTTTGGGTTTCAATTCTTTTCCTTTGGCTTTTGGCAGAATCATGTATTCAGCATTTTGTTTTCTCTATTCATCATAGTAAAGTTTGTAGTGTTTAGATTTCCTACTAAGTTGACAGAGGGATTTTGTCAGTAATTTACTTTGGTTGCTCAGTGATTGCCAGTCTGTTGTGATATATATTCACACAGAACATATTTGTTTTCCTACTGAGTAGGAGGAATGGAAAGAAGAGAAAAAAAATGGTGCGGACATGATGACCTTCACTGTGAATTTTACTAAGTGACCAAATGGTAGCTGTGAATGTGTGTGACTCTCATGGTCTTTTAGAAACAGTGTGATAGACCTGATGGCTGTACACAGCATGGACCCAAATTACACAGTTCCCCTTTGTATCAGTAGCATCTTCCCAAGAAAGCACTTTTAAACATGCTGAGTGATGAGTGTAGAGCTGGATTGATCTGACGGCTAATAACATGAAACTGAGAGCCAGAAAAGCCTGCCTTAATTCCTTTCCTCCACCAACTCTTATGCCTTACAGAAAGTCACTTAACTTCACTAAGAACCTCCTATACCTCCAGGGAGAGGGGGGAAAAAAAAAAAAAAAAAAAAAAAAAAAA
>JANVCC010000049.1:6098323-6123145 GCA_025345505.1 Todiramphus chloris collaris | reverse complement strand
AAAAAAAAAAAAAAAAAAAAAAAAAAAAAAAAAAAAAAAAAAAAAAGCTTCCAAAACCAAATTCAGAGTCCTAGCAACTTTACAAGGTGAAGACAAGATTTTATCTACTGCTTCGATGATGTAAAAGCTAACAGAAGCTGGGTATCTGGGGCTTTATGTACTTTAACAAATGGTCAAAATGCACATTACAGTCATTCCTCTGTGTGTGGAAATAGTTATCTTTATACTGCAAATGCATAGAGTGCCAAATTCTGATTTTAGGGACATGCTATCAGTACGAGGACAAGGACACAAAGACAATTAGAATATTTATCAATGTTCACTAAGTGTATACCATACAAAATTTCATCTACACTCAGTAGTTAGTAAATCATTATATTGGAAGTTAGGGAAACCATTTTCCATCAAGCTGTAATTGAGAATTGTCATTAGACTTTCTCCTGTAGACCTTTTTGCAATTCCTCTTACAGTTGTTCTGTGTAGCAGAACAGGCAACAACTCCTATTTTTCCTGGACACTACTGAATATCCTAAAGCACTCCAGCTCACTTGCTTTTCAGTTATTAATAGCATCTGCACCTGCTGTACCTGATCTTCTCTGATCATTTTGTCTAGTGCTAATGTTTTACCTTTTCCTTTTGAATGATTGCAGATGTTTGCTGATTTATATGCAAACTGCAACTGCCTTTTAAACAAGCTACAAGTTTATCAGAAAATGCAGTAGACATCAGAAGAAAATTTCACTAGCAGCAGGTTTTCCAGATGATGAAGAGACAGAATGCTAAGAAAACCTAATTTATTTTTTGTGTGAGGTAGAAGGGTTATATTCCTCTGGGCCTTTATTCCTGTGCATGCCACTTTGCAAATGAAACACACCACATGAGTACTGTATGAAGAAAAGCATCATGAATACTAAGTTAGTCTTGAGTTGCACAGGAATATAAAATGCATTGGTTCTAGTTAAAATCGATTTTGTCTTGGAAATAAATATTGGATTCACTTTCTCTCTCTCCCCAAAACACTTAGATGGAAAATACTCCTGTAACTCCTGTATAAAGTAGTAAATATAGAACCAAGCAATCCAGAAATCTTCTTGGTAGTTCCAGTAAAACCCATTTTCATTGTTTCACTGCAAAGAGATATAACATCTGGAAATAATTCACACAGTTAAACTCTGTTGATTCAAAAGATTCCTTTTCCCTCACCCCCCAGGACTAATAAGAGCAGAATAGGTTCCATAAGTTCAGAGTTATCAGCTACTATGGAATTATCAAAAGAAAGGACAAGGAATGGAACAGGACCCACTCATGGAATCCATCCCAGTTATTTGCTGAACAGAAGTTCCTAAAAAGTTTTTCATTTTTGCCTTTTCAAAAAAAAGTTCAGGAAGAAAAGGGGCTACATGACTTTCTAGAAACTGAATTTTATATACTGCCATAATAAAGGTAGCAGCTGCTGGATTCTTCATGCTTCCCTTTATATCAAGTTAAAATACATTACAGACCTAAAATTTTTTAGTAATTACAGACTTGAAGTAAAGGTACTGACAAGTATTGATGAGACTAGGTACACTAATAGAACCAAACTTTCACAATCTTTAGAAGGCCAAATGACTTTGAATATCTTAACCCTGGAAAATGAATTTAAATATTTTTCACATGTGACAGTCAACAAACTGCAGCACTTTTTGTCAAGGACTGTAGATTTTCAAGTTTTTCATACAGACTCCACGGTCTGTATGTAACTGAAATGTACAACAAATTTCTGCTACGTTGTAAAATATTCAGTAGCATTTAGAAGGTCTGTTGATGTACTGATTCTTGTCGCCTAAAAAGGTCAGAGTTGGTCAATCTGGGGCTGTAAAATTGACTTTTAGATTCCTTTCCTCAGTACTACTTAGGCCCCATCAAACGCACCCCTTCTCAGCCGATTTTCACAAGATAAAAGTACAAGAGATATCATGAGATTGATGAACATTGATATTATAGTTTGGTTATGATCTGATCAATTGAGAACAATAATCAAATCATAACTTCATTTGCTCCACTTTCATTATATTCTAATGAAATACACATACTTAAGGTATAGACTGAACATACTGGCCAGGCATTTTACTTCAACATCAAGTAACTTTCCATCTGACTTAACAATAAAATTAATCTGGCTTTGCAGTGCCAGGCTTCAGATCAAAAATATTGTGGTAGCTTGACACTGTTTCACTCAGCTGATTCAAAATTGCTCTAAACATTTGACTAATTACTTTGCACTGGCAGGTTGGGGTTTTTTGTTTGCTTGTGCCCGTAGAGGTTAGTCTGATAGATATATAAGCATGTAAGTTTGTACTGCTGGGTATTCCAATAATTAATAGATCTGGTACCATTACTGTGGAAACAGCCTGAATCAGAAGAAAAAAAAAAAGTGCTTCTGCTAAGCACAGCTTTCTAAAATTTTCATTTCCTTAACCTTCAGTCTTTGGGGCAGGCAAATTAGCTTCGAAATGTAACACAGATTAAAAAAGAAAAAAACCAAAACACCACAATAAAAACAAATTACCTCATTCAGTTAATGAACAAGAGAGAATAAAGGTCATATAGAAGCCAACATGAACTGAAATACCTTATTTGCACAAAGTATTGTGCAGCCACAGGGTGACTCATTAGATACTCAGAGATAGTAAAACCTACAAAGATCACCCCTGAACTGAGAGGACTTTTTGCCTAGGCTACTTTAGATAGATAAATAGAGTTCATCAATAGAGCTCATCAGAGGTCTGAGATGTATCTGTGAGATCACAGAGGACTTGAACAGGCATAAAGGATAAGATACGTGTTCTACTATTTCAGGCTTGGACTATGTACTGTTAATTAAATCATTTGGTGAGAATTTTCTCTAAAGCTACTTAGGTGTGAGATGTGAAATATGAGTAAAGAACTCAAAGAAAATTGTAAGGCATTGGAAGTAAAGAAAAAATGAACTTAAAAACTGAAACAGAGTTGTATATGAAACTGGGACACAAAGCTTGGGAAGAACATGCTCCAGCCCAAGAAACCTCCTGCCTACTGCCAAGTACTGCAGATAAGAAACACCCACTGTGCTGGTGCACACAACACCAGTACACTGATGACACTGGTATGCATTAGCACAGCAGGTGCTGTGCAGTGAAGGAATTAAATACTGTAAGAGTCTTCACACAGCAGAATCTGTTGCTTTGCCACCTCCCAGTTGTTTTCTCCTTTACTGTGGATGTTGGAGCACTGCACAGTCTGGTTTAAAGTATGGCAAAAGTCATCACCTTTTGGTTGTAATTCCTAGTCTCTTTTGTATTCTCTGTGAGGCATCTGCAAATCCATCCAATATTGCTCTGCTGCATTGTATAAATCACAGATATTTGCCTTTAAAGATTAACTAAAGATTTCTTGACTTTGCATGCCAACTGGCATGAACTGAGAATACTTTTTTCCTTCAATTTCATACCTGCATTAGCGCAGGCAGTTTTGTATTGTGTCAAGACACACTTTTACTACAATCCCCATTTACTTCATTCCCTAATCAAACTGCAGCTAATCACTACAACAAAACACTTAGTCATCTCTCTTTTTGGTGTACTTTTGTTTTGTTATGTGACATGCCACAATTTACTTATCTGTTCCAAACTCTTCTATAGTTAGATTCTGAGTTTCAGAGCTTTATACTGTATGAAATGTCATTCTTCAGGGTTGAATATATTCTGAGGAAATACAGAGATTTCTTTTCCCAACTCCTCAAAATATATCCTTTTCCTTGAAAAATCTCCAAAGCTTTCTGTAAATTCTTCACTTTGTGATTATACGTACTCTTTCAACATATGGAAAAGCACTTGTTCAAACTAAGAATTAGCTGTTTGTGATCATTCCTTTCTCTCCCTGGATCTCAGACATATGCAGACAGACCCACACAGTCCTCTACATTTTTTAAAATGAAAACAATTTGTCTGCTGTTCTGATTCAAGATATATCAGAGAGAATAATGCTTCCAAGAAATCTGTGTGAAACTGTTCGAGAGACGTACAAAATTTGCTTGCTCAAGATTCAATTTTCTGTCATAGACTTATATTTTTTTCAAAAATGACCTGGCACAGAAACTACCACTTTTCTTTGCCTAGTTGAGCATAGTGAATAGCATCCCTTGTATAATTCTCCTGGGGAAAGATACTGACATAATCAGACATATTCATGTACATGAAGTATATGCAGTTAATATGCATTCACAATTAAAAAGAAATTAAATTCTAAATGTTCCTGTATTAAAACTACACCTATGAAAGCCTCACAAAGGGAAGAGAGAGACCTTGTAAAGGATAAGACAGTCATCTAATAATGGGAAGAAAGAAGAGATACAGGGGGTGGGAATCAAACTAATAGTTGCAAGTTCTGCTTGGGTCCTTACATGCACCTAGCTTATTGTGTCTATCATCACAGCAGCTGAGTACCTTCAAACAATATCTGGGACATTCTTGTAACCTATTAAATTCCCATGTAAAATAAATGATTAAACTACAATTAAGTTGAAAGGTTAAAACACAGTCTTTAAAGCAATTGAAAATTAATAAAAAACATTGCTGTTCAGTGCTTTCTCATACCATGAATTTACTTAGCTGCCAGGTTTTCACTTATTTCTTGTCCACAATTGGAAATACTTTTAAAGCAGTCTTCTTTCACAGAATAAAATCTTCCCTCCATAGTTCACTTCTGAGTGTAAGAATTTCTAAGCCTAGAACAACAGATGTCTTATATTTGGTAAGGCATTAATGTCCTTGTCCCACTTGTATTAAAATGTCATAAAACTAAACCAGAGAACACTGATTTTAATCCTTTGTATTTCTCTGATGCAAAGCCTAATCATCAACTATTACACAAACTTTTGCTTTTATTCTGCAAGTCAAAAAATTTCAGGATATTGGACCTGGAGATTTGGGTCTACACATGTATTAACTTCATGAATACTGTCACTTGTGTAACTGATGACATATGCAGTACCTTTTGGGAAGTGTGTAGAGAAATTTATGGAGAGACACCACATTGTAGCAAGGAGGACTGTGAAGAGTTTTCCCCCTGGGGAGGAAGGAGGGGCAGAAACAACATGAAATGGACTGGGACTGACCACAATCCCCATTCCCTGCCTTCTGCACCGCTGGTGTCCCAGGGAGGAGGTAGCAGAGCTGAGCCTGGGAAGAAGGGAGGGGTAGGGTGAAGGCGAAGATCTGATTGTATTTGTCACTATCCGACTGTGATTCAGTTGGTGAATTATTGGTGGGGTTTTTTTAAATTAAATTGATTTTGTTTCCCTAAGTCAAGTCCATCTCTTGACCATGACCATAACTGATGAGTGAGCCCTCCCTGTCCTTTGTCATGACCCTTGAGTCTTTTGTTGTATTTTCTCCTCCCCATCCCACCAAAGGGGGCTAGGACTGAGCAAGCAGCTGCATGGTTTCACTCTACAAACATGATTCAGAGCTAGCTTATTGCAGGCACTAAAGGTGCACCAATAACTAAATTCCTTATAAGAAGGCAGAGTTAATTGTTACCCCTTCTTAGCATGTCTGAAGAGCTGTGCTACATAGGAAGAGAAAGAAATGTGTCTAAAAACATTACACTTGTAGGAACAATACATGACATTAAATATTAGGTTGATCATTGTGGTTTAAGAAACAGCCCATCTAAGCCAGATAGCTGAAAAGCTTTATTTTTTTACTCATCATCTTCCAACATTTTTTTACTCTTTGTCACTTACTTTTCTTAGAGTTATGAAAAGCCTGAGATGGTTGCACCATTTTTATAACATAAAAGGAAAACATTAAAGTGAATATTTCATCTTGAAAGTTCATTGTGTTACTGCTGGGTCTTCTGCTTAACTACTAAAAGGATGTACTTCAAGATATTTTTTCAGATGGAGTTAATAAAATCAAACAGTACAAGTGTTCAGTTAGTCTAGAACATTTGAAAAAATATTTAGAGAACTTTTTAACTGAGGTTTCCAGTAATACCTTCTGGCTGAGCTAAAAACCTAAAATTGCTTATCACAATTGTAATGTAACATTTTTACCAATTTTTATCAATTACAAAATATTAAAGGTGGAGAAAAAAAACAATCCCGCAAGCTTTTCATGTGTCCACGTGTGTTTATTTCTTAATATGCAATAACTAACTTCCTTACAAGACTGTGTATTGAATACATCTGTTTGAACTTGACTTCAATTGGGCTATAATTGGGGTAAAACATCCTTTTCAAAGTCACTTACTTTGTCCTAAAAGTGATAAATTATAGAAGGATAGAAAAGCAGAACAAAGACAGGAAATCTTCAGATGAAATTGCCAGACACCAGCTCCTATACATTTACATAAGAGCAGCTCGTGTAGAACTAATATGGAATTCATAGCTAAATCTCAGATTTAAAAGAGGTCACATACCACATGACAGATTTCTTGTAGAACAATCTTGATAATTTATTCATCAAGATGGTATCAACTAGGATATGATGGTGGGAAAGGAAAGTAGAAATAGAAAGATCAGGATGGGGAAAGATGTGGTAGAATTGTAATAGATTGTACAAGAGGAGAACACTATTAGTAGGAACCAAAATTTAAAAAATATATAATAAAGGAAGTTAATAAGATAACATCATGTCCGTATAATAATTTAAGTGACAAAAACCAGGAGTAAAAGCAAAAAGCACTACAGTTGGAAAATACAATAAAACAGATAAAGAACATAGTGAATTATAAAACTGTGATTGAAGGGCACACAGCAATAAGCACAAAAATGTGAAGAGAGCATAACGCATTTAAGACAAAGCATCAACACAGAAGCACTTGAGGAAATCTTCAGTAATTCAGATGCAGGAAAAGGAAAGATGTCACTGACAAAATTGTTATAAGATATATAAAAGGCGAGGGATATGTAGTTAAAAGCAGATATTTACAGGAGCTAAACAAAGATGAATAAAGATAAACATGGTACTCTGTCTAAACAAGTGATGAATTAATAGAGAGGTATGTTACTAAGCAGGAAACTGAACAATGACTTGCAGAAATAAACTACAGTATATTGATAACATGGACAGAAATTCTTAGGGTCACAAGTGGAGTTACTAAAAATAAAGCACGGTAATATCATTTGTGGAAACAACAAATTAATTATTGACTGAGAAAAACAATTACATTGTAGTTTTGTTGTACTTTATCTCAGCAATTAGTAAAATTATTATTTGGAATAGAAATTCTTAAGAGTTCTAGCTTTGAAAAAGGCAACAGAAGCACACAGAACTTGCTACTTCTAGTGCTCAGAAAATTTCTCTAAAAGCCTTTAAAAAAACGGGGAAAATATGCATTGAAAATTTTACTTTAGTTCACTGAAGCTTACAGAAATACCTTCTGACTTCAGTAGAAACCAGGTTAGATGATCAGTAGAGACTCAGTATTCCCTGTGGGAGTACTGACTGAGAGATGGAACACAGCTGTATTTTGCCCTTCCCAATAACAGAAGTCCTAGTACAGTGGCTCTCAAGAAACAAGGCACACACTTACTTATCCTTCAGTTAGTCACCACAATAATTTCAGCTAGCAGTCACCTCACAAGGTGAGTATATGGAGCCAGAATTACACAGCTTACTTCCCAGAGAAATTGCAGTAAATCTGTTGTTAGGCATGACCACTGCATGCTCGAGTCCTGAATAAGCTTTTTAAATACCAATTGAAAACATCTGAATGGTGTTTGCTTTTTGGGTGAAATAAAAAAAGAAAAAAACAACCAAACAACCAATCAAAAGATGTAAGTTCGATAAAAATCTTTCAGGCTTTTATATTTCCTTCATCCCCCCCCCCAAAATAGGCCACTTTCAACACAGATGAAATAATTTCTAACTCTCAAAACAGAAATTGAGTCTGTTTCTGTTAAGGCAGATTTCAACAACCATAGAGAGGAGAGAGAAACTAATTCAGTACTAGTTCTTCATGACTCTGTTATAGGTATGTTCTCTTTGTGCTTTGTGTTTGAGCACATAACACAACTTGACTGGATGGTCTGGAAAGCAACAAATGAGGAACTTGAGTTCTGGCATAAACATGTTGGAAGCAGTTGTTCTATTATATACCCAGTTCTAGCAGTGTAAATCAATCATAATTCAGACACTGAATCAAGGAATACACTTTGATACCAAAGAGTCTTGAAAACAGAAATACATGAACAGCTATCATCTCAGAACTAATCCTTTTGCCTCCTCCATATCATATCTTGTCAAATTTTTCTACCACAGATGAGAATGTCAGCCATTTCCTGGGCTGCATCAAAAGAAGCACGGCCAGTAGGTCAAGGGAGGTGATTCTGCTCCTTTCCTCTGCTCTTGTAAGACCTTACCTGGAGTATTGCATTCAGCTCTGGAGTCCTCTATAAGAAAGATGTGGACCTGTTGGAGAAGTTCCAGAGCTGGCCTCAAAAATCATCAGAGGGCTGAAACACTTCTGTTATGAGGACAGCCTGGGAGATGTGGCATTGTTCAGTCTGAAGAAGAGAACGTTCTGAGGAGACCGTATTGAAGCCTTTCAATACTGAAAGGGTGCCTATAAGAAATACAAGGACAGACAGTAATAGCCTAGAGAAGTACAAGTAAATTTAACATATACAGTAAAAGGAAAAAAATGCTGACTGCTCATCAGACATCAAGGCTTCACTCAGGCATTCAAATATTTTCTGGTGTAGAGCATGGATGGAGAAGTATCACAGCAGCTAGCCAAAATCTGCAAAACTATGACATTAGCTGATCAGACAAATGATTGTGATAACTCACCAGCACAGAGTTCATCTTCCATGAGAACAGAAATAAGACTAAGAACCTATTCTCAGTCATGGCCTTTATGCAGTCCAGGAAGTTTGTGTCCACCATGACCTAGGTAAGGTCAGAGGAAAAAATAGTAACTGTAGTGCAATCACAAAAATTCTGACTGTTTCAAATTGCATTTTTCAAGTGCTGCTGCAAAATATCTTTTTTAGTGAACATTACAAAAAAAGTAGTCAGAGAAGATTGACAGCTAAACACATTTTTAGATCCATGTAGAATTTAGCCTATGGAGAGACCCACACAGTCCCTTAGCTAGCTGCAATGGGACACCACAGATGAAAAACTGATAGGTGCTAAACTATTAGGATAAGTTTCCAACATCTTGCCTTTTTCAACTGGAAACTAATGCAGGAAGGTAAACACCCTTCATACACAGTCTAAACTCAGCAGAAACCATAAGGAAAGTATGAGAGCAAAGTCTGCCTAATTCCAAACAATAGTTTTGGCCTGGGCAGAAAACTATTATGACAGTCAGACTGGTATTTTCACCGTTTAAAATACAGCTCTGGTTAAAAAGAAGACAGGTTAAAAACATTTTAAAAACACACGTAGAAGTTGACTAGACTGGAAGAACTCCCTCTCTTCCATTGTGGGCACTCTGCTTAGAGAGGTGCTTTGTTGAGTTAGCAGAGAAAAACAATGGCTAAGAGAAGAAGGAAAGGTCAGTACTTTCTCTCAGTCTCAGCAGTGTCCCACATTGCCAGATGAAGTGTCGGCATGTACCTTTCCTATTGTAAGTGAATATAAAATCTGTAAATTGTACTTACAAAAAATGTTGGTGTTAAAATAGCGCAAGAAGGAAATAAGGATGGCAAGATATTGAACTAACTTAAAATTATCTTAGAAACAAGACAACACATGCAAATGAAAACTTTTTGTAAAGAGACTAACAAACCTTTCCTTAGGACATAGAAGTAAACTATTTATTAGTAAAAATGTAGTATCGTGTAATTCTGTTTTTCCTAAAAAACAGCATGTTCCTTAACACCATGTCAAAAGGTAGAACTTTGTGATGTGTCTCTAGAGATGTAAAAGTAAGAATTCTGCGGAGAAAGGAAACAAGATCATGGCTCTGTAAGTAGGAAACATGCCTGCATCGGCAGACTATACCAACATAGAAATGCCTTTTTATACAGAGGTGTAATAAATGTTAAGCAGGATTTTAAGAACCTCTGTAGGAAAGAATTCTTTCTATATTTATCATTCCATGGTTGTCCATGCCTGTCAACATGACAAGTGCTTTTCACAGCCCCAAATGCCCTGTGTAAGGAGGATTGTATTGCAAGTCATGAAGGGTAAAGGTAGAGCATGAGGTAGCATGATTATCAGAAGTTCTCATTTGATAAACTTGTAGAAGATGAATTAACATCATCAGGAGATATAATCTAAAGCAGTATGTCTTCATATTGCTTGCTTATATTTTACATTAGTATTAGAGGAAAACATGAAAGAAAAAGAGAAAGATATTACTTAGCTGCAGGCATTAGGTCAGTGTAACTG
The DNA here is from genome assembly GCA_025345505.1 of Todiramphus chloris collaris. Classification (NCBI taxonomy): domain Eukaryota; kingdom Metazoa; phylum Chordata; class Aves; order Coraciiformes; family Alcedinidae; genus Todiramphus; species Todiramphus chloris. Next base: position 6,112,774 of record JANVCC010000049.1, on the reverse strand, counting down.
CTCAGTATATCCTCCTCTGAGACTGGTGGTACAAATGGTGCATTCATCAGCTCCTATCTAAATTACTCTTAGCATATTTGATATTCCTGGGGAATTTCAGTCCAGGTGCTTCTAGACCTATTATTTGAAGGGGTTTTTTTTTTACTGATAGCAGGAAGACACTGTAAAGTTGGAGATGAGAGATCAAACCAAAGCTTCTACGGTTAAGCCCTGTCCTTCTAAAAAAACACATATGAATATTCTCAAATACAGTTAAACACATAACACGATACAATCAAAACCTCTGGACAATAATGTTAGGGACAAGGCAGGCAGTACTTTTTAGATAATAGAGTTTGCAATACATGAATTTAATTAAAGGTACACAAATAGTTAATAGATATTTTGTGATCGTGACAGCCACGGCCAGTTCATTCTGCCATCTGCTAGCACACAAACTGGTGCTATGTTGCAGAGGCAGGGGAATCAGGAACAAACGTCAGGCAGCTGGTACCAAGGACTGTGTGGGTAGGCAACATGAGTACTTCCCAGGAGAAAAGTATGAGCTTGGACTACTGTTAAAACTTTCCAATTCACATTCTACTTCCCCTCCTGAATCGAGGCCAGATTTCGTGCGAAAGCAATCAGGTGCGAAAGTGCTGGCCAAGCAGATGCCATGAATGTAAACAAAGGATAGAACAGGGATGCTGGATGGCTACATTTCCATTCAATTAAAACTTCTGGATTGTTGTAGTAGAATTTCCAGTGAAATGGAATAGCATATTTGAATTTGGTTGGTCAACTAACTGGACAATCCTCTAGTCCACCTGGCATCTGACAAACAGCAAGCTAGCCAACATCCTGCCTTTCCAACCCTTCCCAACAGAGATTTCTGTCTTCCTGGAGGACCAAAAAAAAAAAAAAAAAAACCCCACCAAAAGAAAACAGAGAGAGAGAGAGCATATCAGGACAATCAACTACTTGACTTCTACTGAAATATCAACAATCCTGCATTCTCAAAAATCAAATGATACTGTGAAATCTGTGGTTTCAGTTAGGAAATCGCTTCCCTGGAAACAGCTCCAAAAACCCAAAACTGATTCTGTGAAATCTGCATTTTCTGACAGAAAATTGCTTGCCTAGAAATAACTTCAGTATCTCTCCCTAATCCAATTCTGTTTCACATGTTGTGGCACAGTAGGAAGTTATGACTGAGGACCAATGCACACGTGTATTAGTTGAGATTTGTTTGCCATACAGGAACTAAATGGAACTATTTGGATTGATTTTTTTTTTTCTGACATAGAAAAATATTTAATTTGCCCCAAAACCAATCATCCTAAAGATCAAAATGAGCTTATTTACTAATATAGTAAGCAACAATTTTGCACCTTGTTGAGTTGGACTCCAGTTTTATTTTCTCCTCTGACATGTTGAAACTATTTTCTTTGTTGATAGACAAGAACTCACAAGAAGCTCTGTAATTTAATGAATCTTTTTGGTTCTCCATTAAATACCCAAAAATATATGTGTGGGTATAACCTTGCAATATTTTACTGAATTAATGAGATTATGATTCTTTGGTTTGGAATACTTGCAGTAATTAGACTTAATATATGAATTCTCACAGCTGATCAGAGGTGTGAAAGGCATCTTTATAATTAAGGCCTATATAGCACCATATTGGCTGTGCTTTTCAGCTGCTCGGTCACACATCAACAGGTAATATATTGGCTACCTAACAGTTTGTATTCTGAATACCTTATTGCAAGAAAGAAAAAAGACAAACACCTTGCATTCCTTATCAAGAAAATTTTATTCCCAATCATTTCTTATGACACTCTATCATCAAATTTAGCAAACAAGGAAAATTAATCCAGAGATAATACTTTTGCTACTACCACCAGATAGAACCTTTTTCACTAAATCTGAAGGACAGCTGACACTTCATCGCTGACAAATTCTTGCTGTTTTTTAAATGTGATCTGTATGAAGCTTTTAAAATTATACATATTGATAAACTGATCTCTGACTTAGCAAAATGTCCAGCAGCTTTGTATTCTGAAGGATTCAATAGGCAGTACACCATGAAATGTGCTACATTGCCATTTAGTAGTGGTATCAACTGTCTAAAAAGCAGTTATTTATTGTAGCCATGTAATGTCTAGTCATTGGAGAAACTGCGGGACTAAGAGCTCTTCCCTTTACAGATTAATATTTTAACTTTGGAATGTACCCTAAGTTTCTTTCCATCGATATCCAATTATGTGAAAAGAGATGGATATGATTATGGATGCCTAAAATGCACTGATTAATTATGTGCCATCAGTCACTTCTACACTAATTTCTGATACTGCAAGGATTAGCTTGAGCAGCGTGAAACCAAATATTTGAACTCTTCCAATATTTATAGACAAAATGTCATTTTTCATAAATACGGATTCAGTTTCACCTATTTTCATATGTAGTGTAAGTACCCAGAATGCATAAAATCCCCAGAGCTATGTTCTACTGTGTAGGTATCAAAATATAAATGCTTTTTGAAGATCTTCAGTTGCTACTGACTGAATACTTTAAACTACTGGGAAGGATACAGACACAAGTTCCCAAATAAGCTTGGAGTTTCTTCTTTCCGAAAATACGTGAATTTTAAAACACAGGTGAGATTTCTACTCCTCAGTAGATAGCAGTTCCAGCTTGTGATATACAAAGATGGAAGCTGTATTATGAAGCATTCAGTTAACAACAGACATTTCAAGATACTGTAATTTTCACAAAAGGTTACTCAGATATGGTAAATCAGACTGAATTATGATAGAATGGATGGATAAAAAAATACTCCAAATTTTCAGTTTCTTTTAATAAATATTTTGCAGCCAAAATAAAACAAACAAAACCAACCAAACCAAAAACAAAGCATCAAAACACTCCTGAATCCTTTGGGTTTTTTTCAGAATGTAATAATAGCAATTTCTTCACAAAGATATAGGGTTTACTAAGAAATCTGCTCCTAGGATAAGCTATTACTACTTCAGCGATCTCCAGGCTCCAAAAGGAATGAAATAGTTTCAAAAATTCAGGATGGTCATGAAATGGAGAAACAGATGATGAATTCCTGCTACTTACTGCACCTTGTCAATTGTTTTCTTTTCATCGTAAACTGAAAAGACTGCACAGACCAGCCACTTGGAAGCAGGGCTGGTCTGAAGACTAGGTAAAAGAGGAGGCTGTCTAATCTAGCAGGAAATAAATAACTGCAAAAGAAGCAAATCTGGTAGCATGGAACATCTATTATTCATCTGCAGTAATTTGTTGCCTAGCAAGAGCTGATGAATCCAATTTTTAGAATATTTAACAGTAAGCTTAAAAGTTTACAAAGGAAAATCAGTAAAAATAGTCTTTCCTGTTCTAGAAATAAGCTAACGTCATCACTGGAAATCTATCATCTTTGATAACCTGACTAGAGTTAAACAAATCAATGGTCAGTATCATACTAATAGCTGGAGATGGGAGTGTTAAAATTTCTTACTGCAAAGGTCTGCTTCACTCCTGGACTGTACAGAAGAAGCATCAGAAAAAATGAAAAGGATAGGTTCTGGTTCATTGCAGGTGATCTGCAATATGGTGAGAGGTCTTTCTCACTCACAAGAAGGGTAAGGAACAGCACAGCTAAGGTCTAAAACTATCACCAGATAAAACACAATCACATTTCTTATGGCTGTAAGAACAGTGACACACGAGCTAGTTTTATCACCAGTTTTGCAATGGCCTGTATTTTCTTAATCTGACATTCACCTCATGGAATCACGGGTAGTAGATTGTCAAGCAGATCTCTTTTTTTCTGTTTTAGCTAATCAGCATATACAGCATAAAAAGATACAACTTGTTCCATACAATACAGGAAAAATACAATACAGGAAAAATGCTGATACATTCAGTGGATCTCTATCTGGCTACAAAAGGAAGGTTTTCCTAGCAAATGGAATTCATGTGCTGGTTAATCCACTGAGGACAGAGAGAATTTCTACTTCATCCAGCAAGACAGAAAGAAGCAAATCAGTCTCAGTTTTCGTTTTGGTTTGTTTTTTGTTTTTTTTTCCTGTATCACAGGACTAAAATTGACACAAATGCTGTTCATAATAAAAACCTGTTTATTGGTGTTGAGAGTGACGTGATGGTAACTAAACTGAAAAGTTTTGTTCATAAATGCTAACTTGTTAAGTAAAGAAAGAGATCTTTCTAAATAAGAAATTAATCACTCTTAGAATTGTAATGTCTAATAAAATTAAAACTCATTTCACTATTACTCTGACTTGTTATTATGAGCTACTATTTATACCATATTAAAAATCCCACTAAAGGTAATAAATTTGACATAGAAAGAAATTAATATAAAATCTAATTACATTTAATTTCATTAAATTAGAAGGGACTTTTTCTGTAATCTCATTTAATTCAAGACATTTGTAAAACAGCAAAATTACTAACAATGCCTAAAAAGTCCCCACATACAAAGTTATAGACTTTATCAACTGTCTACCTTACTCTCCACTATAGGAGAGATGAGAATGGAAATCTCATGTTCTGGGCCAAATTCTGCCATAGGCAGTCACTTTCTATGCTTCGCTGACCTGAATCTGTGTTACTTAGATCTATAGTTTTAAAGACAGAGAAGAAATAGGGCACAAGGAGGGCAGAGGATTTCTACAACTTGCTATTTCTCTGAAAATGTATGGGAATCTCACTGCTATTTCTTGGAAAAAAAAATGAAACAGAATCTCACTTCTTGTCTCATCAAATTTACCCTAAAAGAATTCTCAAATCACACTAGTAAAACCATTTCCTTTTCAGAAAAGGAGCTTTGTTCTGGCATAAGCCTGGGTCAGATGTTCTCTTCATTGCTGATATGGATGATCTTAATATATGTAAGGATGGGATGGTCATGCTTCATATTGTCCAGATAAAGAGGTAACTCTTCAATCTGATGGACTACAGAAGAATATCTACTGAGCTCCTCTTGTGTGTTTTCCATAAGGTGCAACTGAACCTAGCTGAAAGCCCCAAGTACTGGGTCTATGCTTTCGACAGGAAAAACTTTCTAGGATTCTGTTTTTCTTTTTTTGCCAGCAAAGGTGACTAAGTTCTCTGATGATTATTCTCAAAACAGATTCCTCTGAAGAGATTTGATACTTCCTTCTTGAAGTGTTTTGCTAAGCATGCCTTCTACCTTTGTTCACTGAAGACACTTAGCCACTCAATGAAACTTACTTTTGTCAAAAACGTTTTGCATCACTACCACTAGTAGGATGAAATAGTCATTAGGGTTTATTGCTGCCCACCAAGCAGCCTTTTCAAACACCAATTCTTTAGCCACCCTGAGCCCTGGGGTTTTTTGGTTTGTTTTGTATAAGAAGGTGAGTTAGGCAAAGCCCTCCTCCCTTTTCTTGCCTTTATCTTTGTGTGCTGTAGAACTGGCTTTTAAAATGCTGTCACAAAGCAGTCATTAAAAGAACACCAAATCTAGTTTTGAGAAAGAACAGCCATCATTTTCATACAGTACATAGAAAAACATGTTCACAAAGAAAACGTTTAGGCAGATTTTTAAAATTAACAGCAGTCCTAAGGCTTTCTTCAAGATTTGTTCACTTCAATGACTCAGTATCTCATGTTTTTTTGTTTCGTTTGTTTTTCTTTTCCTATGCTACAATAACTCAGGCTGTGAAATAAGCTTGGTTTAAGTAGCAAAAACATTATGGTTTCACATTTAGCAGCATAAAAATTGCTTTACGTTCAAATTCATGCTTCGCAGCAAGGTTCCCAGATACCTTCCACAGACTGACAGTTTGTTATCAGAAGAATGCTTTCTATGGGCAAACTAACATTTGCCATCACAAGCTGTGATGAGTATGCATTGACAGGACGTCAAAACCTGAAGAAATTTTGGGTTTGTATTTGGTATTTACTAAATGAAGTTCATGGTAATCAGCTGAGATTTATATATAAAGTAACTTACAAAGTTTTGTTTCGTGATAATTAGAACTTTCCAACTTCTATTTATATCAAAGCAACTTCCAGCAAAACAAAGTCTTATTGTACTTGCACAGAAAAGCAGTCAATACCACTGCTCAAGATAGGGAATTTATAACGTACACAAAATTAAATTCTGAATGTATTAAGAAGGTTGTATCAGATATTAGTCAAATTCAATGGCAAACTGGAAAAAACTGCAGACAGTATTTACTTTGGGTTAAAATGAATTCAGTGTCAGTTTTGTGTTTCTAAAAAAAAAAAGTCATGGAAATGTGAGAAAAATCTGAAAATCTTAATAATGTTGCATTATTTAAAGGTTCCCATATTAATATTCATATTCAAATAGATAAATCGGGGGGGGGGGGGGGGGAAGGATAAAAAAACTGAAGGAAACAGAAAGCTAGATGAACCAAAAAAATGGTTCAGAACAGAATCAAAATGAACATCCCTATTTTCAAGGAAATGATTCTTTGTTAAGGATTTTTTTGTTTGTTTAGAAACATATTTTAACAGTTCTTTCCATAAGATTTATAGTTGTGTCTATATAGTTGTGATTACAACTGTGATATTTGTATATAAAACTGTGAATTGCATAATATTTGAGTCAATGAGAGAATTTTATTTAATGGAGTGAAGTAATTAAAAAGCCAATTCTATTTCAAGGTGCCCTTCTTTGGATAGCATTCCTATAGTTATCATTCAATCTGATTTCAGTCTTGATATGTCATAACTGCTTTATAAGAACGGCCTCAAAATATTCTGTTCCACTGTTACAACTTCATAAGTGAAAAGACACCTAAACCATACCATTAATGAATGCTGCAAAGAAAGTTTGTTCTTTAAGACAAAAGTCAAAACTCAAATGGCATGCTCCAGCAACACATTTCCATTCCAGACTTAGGAAATCTTAACAGAAAACATGGATCCTATCTCCATGCCCCTTAAAAATAACATCCCACTTCCACAGGTTTCAGAAGCAGCAGAGTAATTTATTCACAAGGGAAACTAAATATAAAGCTTGTGTTAAAATATATTAATTTAAAATTGCATTCTGGAAGTAAAGCCTTTAAAACCTGCAACTGTGCTTGGGAAACATAGCAATGAATGAGGAATACAAACCTTTGAAAAATATCACTGCTCTGGAAGTCTGAAGATATGAGTGAGCATTCGTAAGACATTTGTTCCTTTACTTCAAGACATGATGATGAGCATTTCTTTTAACACCTTCCTACATGGATATTTGAGCATCCAGGCATTTAAAAACAGATGGAAAGGGGGAGAGGCAAAAGTCTTAATGTGACCAAAATAGTAATTTTTCTTAAGAGTTTCAAGAGTTCTAAACAATCATTCTTCAGATCTGATCTAGCCGGCTTGAAATGATACCCAGTACTAAGCTGGGAAGTAAACATATTTGGGGCTACACATTCTAATACACAGAGAATAGCTGCAATGCTCTAAGGAGAAAAATTCCTGCCAGAATGAGTCTGCATGCTAGGTTTTATTTATTTTGAATGTAACCTTTATATATTACAAAGCCTTCTGTAGGTGGCAAGCAACATACTTAAGATCTTTCTTTTACTTGAAAAATAAAAATGTTAAACTACACACCACTGATGTGAATTCTTTGATTTATTAGTAATAATGCTCTAGCAGTAAAGAACATCTCATAATCTTTTGCAGTACATAAATATTGCTTAAACACAAGCAAATAAAAGGAACATGCAATATTAAAACAGTTAGTGAACTGATAAACAGTAACTGAAGAATATTTTATCTGTTCTTTCTGTTTGTCCAGTATACCAACTACATCAAGATTGCATATGACCATCTTCAGTAATGTGGCAGTGGGAAAATGCAGCATGAGTGCACAGGAGTGAAAATAATTATCACGCACATGCTATCTATGCCTCTTCTGTTGCATTTACTACATACACCATGTACCTTTTTGCTGCATGTTTGCATTTATTTAGTGCTGTATATGCAAATGCAGAAGTGAGCAATGTTAAAGTTCATCATCTGGAACATCCAAGCTCATTCATGCTGAACACAGAAAAAAGGCATCGAGAAGTACGAGGCAAGGACAGCATCCAGCTTTGTATCACAGTTTTATCAGAAAGACAGATAAGGATAAAATCTTAGATTAAAGCCACAGCGTACCAGACAGACTTTTCTGCATACAGAAGACAGCATCAGCCTAGATGGTTGACCATCACTGTGCGAACAACAAAGTGACTGTCCACTATTCTCTAACACAGTCAGCAGCAGAAGCTGTAACAGGCTCACTGTTGCCAAGCCTCATTGTAGTGAAGGCAAGTTTTGCCAAGTCAGGAAGACAGAGCCATTCTCTGACAGCTTTACAAACTATTCTTCTAAATCTTACGGAACCACATGCATTTGGACTGTCCCCCTCCAGCTCTTCTGACAACCCTGCCATGCAGTGGTGCCCTTCTTCACTCATCATTACAAGGAGGCAGAAATGAGCATGGGTTGTAGAGTAAGATCTCAGGATTCAGCCCAAACTATACACTCTTACTGGCACTTTTTTTATCCACTCAAAATACAACAGAAGCACCATACTACCCAAAACTTTTTATTTAGCTCTCTGACTTCGCTGATTGCCAAAGTGGTAAGCACAATAGCTTGTCATGGCCCCCCAGACTGCTTAAACAGTCTGTCTGGCAATGTCAGAACACAGTTCCCATGTCACTTGCACAGCTTTTGCAAAAAACAGAACCATGACAGCAAGAGCATGTCTTGCTGTTTCCTCTCAACTGTAATGACACTCTATTAAGAAAATGACATCAGTGTCCATCTTTAAATTATCAGTCGCTGGCTTGATTTATAATTTGATTAGTTTTAAATCCCAATGGTTTAAACTGAATCCTGTACTTCTGGAATAACAAAGTGCTGATAGATTGCAGTATTAAACACAGATGTTGCTGATCTGCACAGTGATCCTGATATCATGTTTTTCATTTCTTGTTCAAAAACTAGTGTGATCTTTAAACAGCTGCTTTGTTGAGTCCCACAGGTAGCTGCACTTTATTTTGAGAGAAATAATTCCTATATATAGAGTCCATATGTTCCTTTTCTTTCAAAGGCTCAGTGGAAATTAGGTAAACAATCAAAACATTGCACTTCAAACTGCAACGCATAGGCTATCTTCTGCTTCTACAGAGCTGCTAGAAAGCCTTCTGTGAACACCATAGGGTGCCATAATAGCATAAAGGTGGCAAGTGGGGTCAAAAATCTCTCAATTTACTGCTGACCTTTGGTGTTAATGACAATAGTGCTTATCTGTGTTTAAAGCCTGGCATACAAGGAAAAACCCTGCAATACTGGGGCTTTCATACAGGAGTTCAAATTTTCAACAAGTCTGCAGATGCGCAGTGAAAAAGTTGCAATGGACTGAAATAAGACTTTTACCTCACTTGCGCCTGCATAAATAAAATAACAATAGCTCCAAGAATGTGAACAACAAGCATTTGAAGAAAATGGGGTCAGGAATCTTACCATTCTAAGTTAAAGATTACCTTTTCTATTTTTCTCCAGTACATTGCCACACAAATTGCAAGACAGTATTTATTTCATTCTTAGCAAGTATAAAAGAGTATCCTATCAATTCCCCCCAGATCAAGTTTCAGCTCTTAGAGTATTTGATTTCATTTCCTGTATTACTACTTAAAAAATTTTTTCTTGATTTGATTCTTATGTTTGTGCCTTGTCAGAATACCATAAAAAATCTGTTCGATTTATGATGTGGGCAAAAAACCACTTTGATGCGTCCGACATTCAATCCCAGCTTAATTTGTAAGTGATAAGTTAGGAGGTTTAATCTCAGTGCCCATATGTCACATCTTGCAACCAGATCACACTTTGGCATGAATGGCAGGCTCTGCTTAGCAAAGCTCTAGATTGACATATTGGAATAGGTTTGGGAGATGCTCCTGGGGAAAGCTTATTCATCTTTTATCACTGGTGGAAATATTCATACTTCAGATATCTCATGTGGAAAAACTGCATTTTCAAATCAAAGGTTTCTTATGGACAACTATGAAATCAGTTTTTTCCTGGAGTCAGTGATCTATGTATAAGGATCGTTTTTACCTGAGCCAGTATTCTGAATAAGAGGGACAGATTCCATCTATCAGTTTCTGGTCCCATATGTATGAACAGAGAGTACAGACAGGCAAGAATGGTGCAGGGTGCAGACTTCCATGTAATTATTAGTTTAGCAAAACCTTTTTCTTTTTTATCTTTTTTTTCCTATCAAATAAGTTCCTGTGGATCCTTGAGATTTTTGTAAAGCAGTAAAACACTATATACATCACACAGCTGCTACATGTGAATATGTTCATTCACTATTCAAAGCTGGTTATAAAAATTATCTCCAAAATTTAGAAGAAAGAAATAACCCCTAAACCACATAATCCTGGTTCCTAATAATTTATATGTAATAGAAACACCAGTGTTTCTTCATTTAGGAGAGGTAGATTACTATTGAATAAAATCAATCTGTGCCTATATAGTCTGTTTTAATTTTTGTGTATCATGGTGTTTGCTCTTAATAATCTCTATTGCAGAGGCTGCTATTCAGGAGGTTCTTCATTCAGTGGCCCTTTCATTCAGTGCCACTTACTTGTTTCATCATGCTGAGACCTCCTGATGGAACTCAATGCCATTCTGCTTTCTTATCCCATATAGCTTTAGACCAAATCCCATACCTTCCTTTCACAAATGGGATGTATTGAAGTGCATCCTAAATCCCGAAATTCCCACCACAGTTCTCTGCAGCTTCCAAAGCTAAGTATGGCCACCTAGGTAGCACATCTTCAGCTCACCCTCAGACAACTCTCACTAAAGCAGCCACTTGCTATGGCTGGGGTCACAACAGACAGTTTTTCTGCTGTTCTCTAAACACCATCTTATCTTATGCCAGAATGGAAACATCTTGTGCCCAGAAATGGCATCTTAAAGTTTTGTGAGGACTCTAAACTCACTACTTGCAATCACATTATGAAGAAATGCATTTCTCATACTGACAGCCAGAAACAGATAGACAGAACCTTTCTTCAGGGTTGTTTCCCCCATCCAGGTGTGTGCTAACAACTCCATAAGGAATGAAAAAGCTGTTGTGAGTAAAATACTATGAAATATTAGCATTAGTAACCTGATACATAACTGCATGATTAGGCAGGCTATAGCATAAGCCCGTTTCAGTGCAGAAAAACTTGTCAGTGCTCCTTTTTTATTTAATTCTAGCATTTATGACAGGAGGGTTTAAAGGCAGGATAGCTGAATACAAGATCTGAAGTGATGGATCAAGATAAACTAGGATGTGAGGATATGAAATACCGTTAAAGTTATTTCATAAGAGAAAATTATTTTAACAAACTTTTCCTCTGTCTTTTCTACAGATAATGAAGCAATGTAGAAGTTATGAAAATTTAAAAAAAGGACTCGCATGTCTTAGCTCATGTAATTCCTGGGTCAGATTCTGTTAGGCTGTTGCCCAATGGTTAGGTGGTTTCCTGAGTCATGCAGCACTCCCATAGGCTGTGTCACCCTGCTAGGCAAAAGTAACCACAAAAAAGAAGCCTTGATACTCTATTGTGTATGACTGCCACCTTTTCAATTAGAGCAGCTTTGATTTGCTCTGATAAGCACTGGGTTGAAACCGGGGCTGAGATTTGTACTACACGGCAGATTCCTTTGTTAACCTTTGCTTTAGTCCTGTGACACAGTTCAGCATCTCACACTGCTTTGCAGAGACTAAAATTTATTCTTTTGTTTGTTTTTATGTTACCCTTTCCTTCAAGAAACTTCCTGTTGAATGAAATGTGATGTTGCCTGCTTGTTTCCTTAAACCTCATAGGAAATTGCATCCAAGCAATGCAGCACTTTTAGGAATTCTGTTCCGCCAGCTGCTCAGCTCCATTACAAAAGCACTTGCAGATGTAATTTTTCACTGCTGCTCACACGAGCTCAGCTGTACAGAAGGATTTGGGTGAGAGTTACTCCCATGGAACAAGAAGCAGTGACTGGCCAGAAGAAGCTGACTACATGGATAACGATCATCTCTGGTATTTCTTCATCATTCCTGGAGAGCACAGCTATCAATCCATGCCTAATCTAGACAATATATTTCTAACATAAAGTCCTCATATAGCAGGAAATGACAACTGCGAAAGCTGATTTATCCAAGCTGCTCTGCTAGTGCCTATTCCGTGACAGAATAGCTAATATGCTGACAGACAGACAGCTTAAGGCTGAGCTGTTACTTGATCTCATTATGTGCCAACTAAGTTAGCAACCAAAGGAGTAAACTGTCATCTAGACAAACAAAAGTTTTGCAGTAGCTAGTAGAAGTAGTTTCAAGGTAAAGCCAATAAACTTCCATTGTTTTGTATTTTTGAAAAGTAGCTTCGAAGTTGATTGGTGACATTACAGCTTCGGTTGGAATAATTTAAATCAAATTTGCTATACCAGAGAAATAGATTGAAGAACAGCACTTTAATAGTTTTTCATGTATGTTTAAATTCAAAATTATTAGTGACTGATTAGACCCTGTTATATCTAGTTTAAAATTTTAAATATAGATGTAGCCATTTGCCTGTGAATTGCTTGGAGTGACATTTATTCCTGATTCTTACAGAAAAAAATAGAACACAGTCTGACTCCATTCCCTTTTAGACAAAGCAAAGCAGAGCTAGATTTTTGTGGTGAAGCATCAGCAGTAATATTACAGACTGTCAAAGTCTGTGGGATGATTTCACAGACGTAGTGCTGTCTATCTTCATCCAAAAGACAGTCGGTTCTATCTGCACCTTGTAATCTCCCAGAAGCAGGAAAAGCAGAAGAGCTCTCTATTGGAATAATATAGGGGTTTGCCTGTATTTTTAAGCCTTCTCAACATGATACAATTTTCAACAAAGACGTTTTGGTTTTAGATAGAGCCTACTCTGCAGTATTGAATTAACAACAGCAAGTTAAAAAATAAGAAACCAAATTAGTGTTAATCCTGGAAAACAAATAAAGTATTTACCATTTTATTTTTCCCTGGATATTTCATTGACTTTGAAAGTCAATCCTTTTTCCTGGCTTCATTTTGACAGTTCATTAGCCAGTGGGTCATCACCTTTTGCTCCAGTGAGTAGTGGTTATTTTTCACGCCAACACAGATAAAGGATTCAGACCTGATTTGTATTGCAGGTAATAAATGACAATTATCTGCACCTTTTTTTTTTTCTGATGTGATTCACTGTCTCTGTAACTTTGATGACAGCGGATTAAAGTATAACCAGTCTTTCTCTGGTATACTTACTGGGGCAAAGACTTAGAGGTCATGCATTCAATTTTGGGTAATTACTGTCAGTTTAATGATGAAGATGAAAGAAGATAGCGTATACTTAATCAAGCAGATAAGCATATGAAGCTTTTGCATTAAAGATTTAATGGAACAATACACACAGAACTCAAAAATGGACAGTGGGCAAAACGTGTCTCCTCCATGACTGCTCAGAATGGTGAGGACAAAGAGTAAATGCTTTCTTATTTTTCCTCCATCCTTTTTCTAAAGATGTTATAATGAAAATCAGGGAAACAGGAGGTGCTAAGAACAACTTTCAGAAAAATCATTAAATTTCACTTTTTTTTTCCTGTAGAAGACAACTGTGAAAAGTGCCAGAGTAGATGCCCTAGAGTCTGAAATTATCTGTATAACAGAAACGACATCGAGACAATGGCATAAGCTTGTTTCCCCTGACTGTAACAGTATCACAGAAATTAAATCTGCTGTAGTTTAAATACTTAAAATTCACAACTTTTATTCTATTCTTCATAACAGTGGTGATCACTGTCGTGTCTACAGTGCGTAAAATAGTACATTTCCTCATACTTGAAAGGACCACACACTTAGGGACTGCCTCTAACTGAGCTGAGAGGCTCAGAACTGGAGTCACAGGTAAACCCATTCAGCTGCCTGCCCCTTCTACGTAATACATCCCAGTGGGCTTCTCCTGGCCATGCTTTACATGCATTATCATGGTCTGCAGGAAACACAGCAAGCATAGCTGCAGGCCAGAGTAAAAGCATTTGCTTAGGCTTTCTTGTAATACAGCGGTTCACCAGTTGAAATGATCATCTGTGTATTTTACAGAAGGAAAAAAAAAAAAGAAAATGTCAAATAAACATATTCCATGGAGTAGGAAACATGAGCAGGAGCCTACAGTACTACAGAGGAATGCTAGCACAAAGCTAGTATAATGCTACCACCTGCTTCTGGGAAGATTATTTCCACTACCCGCGCAAATGTTAGGGTCACAAGGTTATTATATGAAAGGAGCTAGCAGGAAGCAGAAATACATCTTTCTTTAGATGTGTATTAAGAGAAAATAGTGATGAATATTGAGACATATGACACAGCTAAGATTCTAAGATATA
>JANVCC010000049.1:6046291-6098313 GCA_025345505.1 Todiramphus chloris collaris | reverse complement strand
ATTGTAAATTCCACTTCCTAATTCCCTTCACTGTATAGGAACATCAGTACTTACCTCAGAGCTGTTAATCTCCCACCGTCAGGTTACAACGTACCAAGGTAACCTATGTATCCATCTCTAAGGTCACAGACAAGGTTACAGAATGGCAGCCAAATGAGTCCTGGTCTCTTGAATCTCAAGCTGTGTTCCACTTTCTGGCCTATTTATCCATCAGAAAGCAGCACCAGTAAAGAGCAATGAGTTCAAATTGAACTGGATCCTGAAGATTATTATATTTTCCAGTTTGCACAGATTGATCTGCTACAATGGTGATAGTACTTCCCAACTATATTTACGTATATGAACTGGAAATGTAAAGTTCTGTCACTCATTTTACAAGCTCATGAAATTTCAAGGGGATACAGTTCTAATTACTTCTCATATCCAATTTGCGAAGATAAGTAACAATTTCTACTCTTCTATTAAATGCAGATGTAAGGAGCATGTCAAACAGCTCAAGAGTACAGTGCTCCCCAGATGCTACACCTGTTTCTCATATATCATGTTCCTCTGTTTCATCATTTGCGATTACCAGAAAGTTATGAATAGCTAAGCTTTGCCACCAGGGAAGGTCATCTCTGAATGATCCTTATTACTTATTACCACTATTTACTTACATTTTATTAATGGTCCACAGGCTCTACTCAGGATCTAACTTCGCTGAATGTTACAGAAACATATGGTGAACATCCCCTGATGAACATTCTAAGCAGAGAAACAGATAACTGGCTGGAAAATGTTATACCGGAATGATTATGAAAACTGGTTCACATATTAGTTCCAGTCTTTCTACCTATTCTTACTTCTAAATATTTGTCCACAAACACAAATTTTATGTTTTACTTCTGTTGGCATTTAAACTACAATGATATTAAAAAAAAAAAAAAAGAAAAAAATACAGGGATGAGGATGATAAAAGAGAAGTTCAGTGAACAAGTGACAATGTCAAGGAGAGATGAATTGCTTTGGACTTCTTGCATTCTTCTTGCCTCACTTGGGAAGGAGCTCCTATCACTGTGTTAGGGGAAGCTGTTTTGACACATTTATACAGAAAGAATGGGTCTCTCATCCTATTACTACAAACAGTTTCAGCCATAATTCTCCCTGGATTTTAGGCTCCTCAACATCTCCACATATTTAGTGGGTTTCAGGCCTGATGTCATGCTTTGGAGTCATCTTCTACAAAAGAGACTTAGTTGGATAACGTCTGTATTAGACCAAAAGTCCAGAGGCTTTATAGTCTCACCATCATTTTGTTCAGACTGATGAACTGGACCTGATACACAATTCTTTAAAAGAAAAGTGTGACTATAGAATGAGTACTTAGAGCAATTTTAGTTATCCGCTGCATTTGATTAGAGCTTCTAAAAGCAGCGGGGCTGAAATCCCACAGATAACTGAAGGCAAACAATAAAGAGGTACACTGTACCATCAAATAAGAGAAGTATTATTAAAATATGGTACTCTGTCATTTCTTTTTTTGAATGCATTTCTTCACCTTCTGCTGTGATGGCTGTTTACCAGTGCAGCAGTAGTGGTTAAATATCGCTCATCTGCAACATCTGTTAAGAACTGGAGGGGGTTCAGACTGTGAACTGTAAAACTCTGATAACAAGACAGTAAGCCTGGCCCAGTGACCCAAAACAAAGGAAGCAATGGATGTAAAAGGGTAATGCTGGGAGAAAGAAGGAAAGTTCTGAATTAACCTGGGATGATTATGTGTTCTGACAGAATGGAGTAACTCCTACTCGCTATACTAAAGCTACATGGCAGCAGAATGGAACAAAAACAGATGTAGACTTTGCATGCAGTAGATAATAGAGTATCTTTGCTCATACATGAGTAAGCAGAGCTGCTGGAATAAATTCTGTCAACAGACAGTAAGAATACAAGTAATTAGACATACATTTAGTATACTAGATTTAGTACATATCCGTAAGGAAAAGTCCATAAAGGTATAGCATAAAATCACATAGGAGTTTGCTCACTTTCCATAAGATGTTTTGTTATGTTTATCTACAGATTATTATTATCATCCCTATTATAGCAATTCCTAGCACAGTTTTGCACCATTCACATATCATTTCTATTAAAAACTGTGGAATAGCTTTAAAAACAAGGGGTTTGTTTGTTTTAATCTCCCAGTGCCCCTGCTGGTTCTTCCAATTCATATCCCTTAGAGAGACTGACAGAAGCTGTAACCCACCTATTGGTTTCCACTGGACAGGGATCTCTTCCTTCTCCCAGAAAGATAATTACTTGTATATGTGAGATCTCTCACTTTCACTGAAGTCTCATGGCACTGTTCAACGAATTTATGTTACGTACAGTAACACTACACTGAGCAAATAGCACCCAGCTGTGCTCCCCAGCTCATGCACTTCCCTGGCCTCTGACCAACTTTAGAGCGGTGAAATGGAGTGCAAACAAAAAAAACTATGCAAGCAACATGAACACATCTCTAGCAATTGCCCATGGAACCCTTACCACTCTTACAGGATGTAGTCATGTTGACACTGCCATGCAGGTAACAGACTTGCCTGAAAGCAAGACTTAAGACATGGTTTAATATCTACACATTTAAGACTACAGAGAAGGCTATCAAAGTGTAGTGAAGTCATCTTAGATGGACTGTGTATTGCTTAGCCAAACACTCTAAGCAAAGGTCAGAACAATCCAAAGAAACAGGTACTGTTTTCACCAGTCTCTTAGGGAGTTCAGGAGTTTTGAGGCAGATCTGGTCAAGACATACTGGCAACAGTTAAGTGCTTTAAGAATGGTGCTGTGTCCTCAAGCAAGCTGTGACTATTCCTATCATTTTCCTGATGACACCCAGTGAGGTTGAGAGTTACACTATTCTCTAACGATATCTGTCACTCAGAGTAATTCTAAGGTTAGGACACTACTGCCCATTTTTCACTCCCAGAGTTAGCAGTGAAGTACTAGCAGGAATTAAGATAGGTAAGGCTCATGGAAGCCAACTTGAAAGGCACGGCAGTGAAATCCCAGACTCCCTGGCATGTCTCTCTCTTTGTAATGCCTGATACAGCCACTACGCTTGTATCCAACCTTTGTGAGTGTACACACCTTCATCTTCTTGGACTTGGCTTCCTGCTTAATGGCTTCCTCCTGGGCTTTGAGGATTAAGCTGCACTGAAAGGCCTACGGAAACCCCATGCACTGACCATTATTGCCGTTAGCCAGTGTTTGAGGACACACAAAACAAGCAGCAGTACATTTGAAAGATAATCTTCACATGGCGAAGAATGAAAGCCCAACACAGTTACTGTTTTCTAACCAAAGCTGGGGAGCAAAAGGAAAGTGTGTACTACCCTCCAAGACTGTCAATTTCCCTTTTGCCCTGTCAATTTGCTTGTGTTAGTTTTAAATATTAGCGATCACAATCCCTAGAGAAATATGGTAGCAGTAGTTGTACCTTTTCATGGGAGGGTGGGAGGAGAAAGAAAGTATTGCACCTTGTAAAATTTTTTTCTTCTACTCAGGAATTCATTAAAACTAATTGTGAACTATGAGAACCTTTTCTGGATTCTCATTTGAGCTGAGTCTCCTAAAGTACCAGTCTGTTGTGTTTATTAGAGCTCCACAGTTCAGTCTGTGCATCTGAGAAAAGGGAAGTGATGCTTGACTTGATATAACTGTAGTTTGTCAATATTTCAAGATGATGATGGTTGAAATTCTGGTTCTCACTGGATCTCAGAGATCTCAGAGAAGTGATGTACAGTTGAAAACATGGATAGTAGCATCAAGTTCTGAAAGACACATTAAGCAAAACCAAAAATAACAATTCCCCAAATGCCAGTGTAATAAGTAATATTAGAAGAAACATCAGAAGAGATTTGAATCTCTCCTTGACATTCACTTCAAGACATAGGAAGAGGCTTTTTTCTGGAATTACTTTTCAAATACTTCTAAATAAATATTCTCCATATACAATACCTGTGTCTTCTCACATCTCTTGCAGTCAAACTGTTCGCTATCATACTGCTCCAGAACATTTTCAGTTACCAAGGAATTCCTGAAACTTACTGTCTCCCTGTGATGAAAAAGGGATGATGCAAAGGGCTCCCTATGATGACCTAAAAGGGATCCCAGAAAAGCTGTCAGGCAGATGAAAATTTGACAGTTGTCCCATTATAAATGTTATTTACACCTATGTGTCAATGTGGGAAGGAAAACTGTGTGTATTTCTTGGAAGAGTTTATTTGGTTCAGCAACCGTCCTCACCTTATGTTATTGCATACCACTGATATCCAATGGAATATCTGAGCCTTATTTTTCTATAGGAGTGCACTGTAGCAAGGTAAAATGTTAAGTTAGGCATGCATAAATGTTTCTTACGTGAATCTAGAGGATGCCTGACTGACAGGCCGAGAGAGAAAAGTCTGTTTATATAAAGCAGGCAGTGTTGATGGAGGCTTCCTTGTCTTCTCTTCCGTGGCTTCTTCCCCAGTGCCTTGCCAACATTTTATGCTAAATTAGCATGGCCTACAATGGCAGGCCTGTCTCAAGTCCATTCAGCCTTTAACCTCTCTTCCAAAACTGCAAACAGTCTTTCAGATGTCCTTGCAAACCACTGGGATTCTCAAATCCTTAAGGGAATATTTTCCCATAAGGAACCAAAGATGTATTTGGCCGTTGATGATTTGACCCACTATCAGATAAAGACTCTGCACGTCAGTTCGGAGAAGATAAAGACAAAGGCAAAAACATCATCTGCCCAGTATTCAGGATCCTCTTCCTGCACGTTTATCCATTACAAAGTCACTTGCAAATGCTTTTCACACTAAGGACTGAGATTATTGTACAAATGTTTTACTCCCAGAGACTGCTTGACAGGATGAATTCAGCATAAAAGCTAATGAATCCATACAGAGAAGGAGAGCTACTCCACTGTGGTGACAGATCTTGGGATTTCAACGCCTTACAAGACCAATTCAGAAACCAGTTAGGAGCAGGGGGACTAATTTTAAGAATCTTCCTTTAAGTTTTATCTTTCCAAATTTCTAGGCAAAGAAGGGAGAGTAACAAATGTGTTATGGATTGATTTTCTGATGTGGAAATGTAAGAAAAATACTACTGTCCAGTAAACCAGGCAAATAATAAATGTAGATGGTATGGTTCAAACCTGTGTGCTCCTAAAATGTAATTTAATATTGTTATAACAAATATATCTGAAACACTGCAAAAATTAGAAACCTTGTTTCTTCCATTTTACATATTCGTAAGAGGTCCTTAACGTCTGTTGTGATTATGTGGTGTTTCTGTATCCTGTAAAAAATATCTAGCTTGAAGCAAAAATATTCTAATATGTCAAATAAAACAAATTTAATACCAATCAGTTGAACTAACTGGAATGACAGTGACATTCTGCACTACACTTAAGAGTAGAAATACCTTATAGACAAGAAGCCTGACGTTCGACTGAGACTCCCTATTTAGACTTCTTATATTGTGTAGAAATGTAACCCCTAAAATTGTAAACATAGGATTCAAAATATATGAGCACAGTCATAGTGTTTGCAAAATGTCTTAAACCATCTATACACAAAATTCTTCTTACAGAAGGACCTTCACAAAGTACTTCTCCCCTTAGTCTGTGAAAGGAGATTCTCCTTTTAACAACATCAATGCAAAGAAGAAAAAGAACTCTACTGACTTAAAAATAAGCACGTTTCCTTCGATTCTGTCTTGAAGTTCACTTTCATTGTATAATCTCAGTTTTAAAAAAAGGGAATTTTCTTTTTCCTTTCTTTTTTCCTTTTTTTCTTTCTGTCAGCCAGTAAAGAAAAATGGTAGTCACCTACCTGCAGAAGTCCTTGCCAGTTCACACACATCTATAACATCCTCATGTCAGGGAGATGAGATTGAGACTAGGTATAAAACTGTCATTTAGATTGCATGGCATAGTCTTCTGGTAACATTAAATGTCAGGTTTGGTGAAATTTTTGTAGTGTAGACAGTTGTGCACTTCAAAAAAATAAAAAATTCAATTCCATCGACACCAGCAAAGAAATAAGAAAGAAATTATAAATCCAAAGGAAGTAGCAGTTGATAATAACTATTAACTGGATTAAAAGCTGCTTTGGAATGGAGGTGACTCTTCCATGTAGTATCCATCTCAAGATCGTTTATGTTGACTCACAAATGCTAGAACACAGAACCCATTCTGAATAAAAGAACATTTTGAAAAGTCAGAATTCTGAGAACAAAACTCTGGAATTCTTAGTCAGCCCTGGACAGCAAACAAAGATCGCATTTCTGGAGAAATCTCTAGAACAGACACCTCAACTGGGACACAAACAACTGACTTAGATGAATAGCTGCAACACCTTTGACTCTCACCAGGAATCTTGTGTGCTGAATTTCCTCCAACATAATTCCCTAAGCATCTAAAAATGAGAACAAAAACCTAACATGCCTAAAATGATGTTTAAAATTCAGATCTCAATCTTTCTGCACGTTTTCTTTCCCCTGCAATTAAATAGGATCAATGTTTAATTAAGAAATGTTTAAAAAAGTATACTCCACAGAGCTAAGGACATTAAAAACTTACAATGATAAAGAAATTCAGAGTATTTCTGCCACGTTAGTTCACTGATGATTAAACTGCTTTAAATATTAGCTGTAGTTAAAGCTGTGCAAAACAGACTTTGTTTTTCAGAAATAACACAGAACTTTTCAATTTCATAGAATTCTGCACTGCCTCAGTTATGGGCTTCATTTGCAGTGCTGATTAAGTAGATTTTTGCATCAAAAATGCAAATGTATACACATTTTTGATGCAAAATACTCTTTGCTTGAATGCTGTTACGTCTGCTGTGATACTGGTCTGTTTGTGCTCAACAAATTTTTCCTGTGTTACTGAAACTTCACAGTACATTATGGGCTCAAAACAGACCCACTTGGGGATAAAGAAAACATCCTTAAAGTTATGCAAAATATTCATAACAAAATGCAAATACTGTTTACAGTTTTCAGCATCTCAGTACAGCAACTCATATTCTAAATTGCAACCAGCTAGGAGCTATGTGGAAAACTTTTTAATCAGTCTCTGTGCTGGATAGTTACATTGTTGTCTTCTACAACAAATGTTGCAAAAAATTTCTGCCCGCTGTTAGGTAGAAAAAAAAAATACTAGTTTTAGAGCAAGATAGTAGTTTAGATACATCTAACACTGACACGTTCAGAATGCGATTCATTTTTACTGAGAAGATTTTCTGAGAAGGGCATTCAGCCAGACAGGGAACTGTTTCCTCTAGAGAAGAGAAAACATATAGTTAAAGGATTGGATTTTAATTCCAGCAACGTTATATTGCACCAAAAATGAATTGGGGCCAAAATAATTATTCAGATCACACACTGCAGGGCAGTTACAGATTGATGTATTTACATTTTGCCAGAATAAGCAATGCCTTCTGAGAAATACAAACCTCTTCTTCTTTTACCCTTGCATCATTGATGAATACAACAACTGTCATTGCTCACTGACATAGTGAACATACATCCTCTCATCCCTCCGTGAATATTTACCTTGCTGTCTTCCTTGCACTAAGTAAAAAGTCCTCCACATTTAGGATGCAATGTTCTGATTCCAGGCATGCTGCATCAATAAACTAATGACATTTCTGTCAGTCTCTCTTGTGGTCAATTTTGCCTCCTCAAGAGACGCCCATAAAACTGACTATTTCTCTCCACTCTACCTAACTCAGAACTCACTGGTTGGCAAAACCATTCTGGAGAGTGAGAAAGAGAAAACGGTTATATTGCAAAAGACTGTCAGCTTATAGAAAAAGAAGCACGGGAACCTATATGGATGTGAACTCCACCATAGAAGGATCCTTATTCAGTCATGCACCTCGGGTAATAGTTGTTTTTCACCGAGTAGAGGTAAGTGAAGTATGTTTTAAAAATATACACTAACATGCAGGGCTTCACTGGGGTGAAGCATACCTGTGGGAGTGAAGATGGCTGCTTCCATGGAAATGATGAGGATCCACTCACTGTTTCAGTTGGTTGAATTTTGTTTCTTTAGAAAATTCTCCCACATAATCCATTGGATATTCCTTTCTTTTCCAGTCTGAAAATATGTAGTGCAGATGTTCACTGATAACTTCAATTTTCTGCTCTGCAAAGGGTAGCCACCACAGTGGTAACTGAAATTATCTGATGAGAGACAAACTAACTGAATGATTACTGGATGAAATGCACACTGAAAGCAAAAGATTTCAGGATTTGCACCAGGAGTGAAAAAATTGTGAAGTTTGACAGAAACCCTCTGTTTTAAACTAGGCATCAGATCCTAGCTGATCTTTCACATCTGCTCCTTTTTAGACACAGGCACCTGCAACTGATCCTCCATGAAAGAAATCTGATTAAAATCAACATGCATGAAAATCATGACTGTGTTGGTACTGGATTGTACCAAAAAGTGCAGGCTATGTCTGCATTAGGAGGAAATGCTTTATTAATGTCAGAAAATGATAAACTTTCTAGGGAAATAACTTCATGATGACAGATATACTTTTTTATATAACTTGGTTCCTTGATTATACAATGTACTACAGTAAAATTAAAGTTTTGCTGACATAGCAGAATTTACATTAAAGCCTTCCCTTGCTTAACTACATCAGTAGGACTGATGTCTCTTACCTACATTGATCAATGGCATTATATTAGCTGAAATTGGCAGGGTACACCTCTCCTCAAATGTCACAGTGTTCATTAATCTGGCTCAAACTGAAAACTAAGAGTGGTGAAATTAGGAAGCAACAACAGAAAGATGGTTAGGTGAATAATCCTAGTAGTAAGCAACATCAAAGACTAACCCTGGCATAACTCTTCTACCAGGTATTTTAATAATATGCATAAATACATTTTATTTGAAGGCCAAATTTTTCTAGCAGTCCAAGCAAACCAGACATCAGAGATAGCATTTAACAGATGCCTTTTTATTGCATTCCAAGTTCTCTTTAATTTGAGTGTTTTAAACTTTGCTTCACAAGAAATTGTGCTTGACACTCAGATTCAAGTCTGTGTTGCTCACAGATAATAGCTGCAAGTCTGAAACACTTGTTGGACAACACAAGGAACAGATCAAGAGACCTTTTATCTACTATGTCAGGTCTTTGCCAAATGCAGGAATCAAGAGCACTCAAGATTGAGTTCAAGTCAAACACAGTAACTGAATGGGAAAAGACAACACTTCTCTGATACAGCTCACTGAAACCCATAAAAATGAAGTTTATCCTTTTAAATAGTTCCTTTGTGTAATAGGGATTATACTGCCTATGATTTAGTGCTTTAAATGGTTGCTGCTGTAGAAGTAAGATTACAGAAATTAAATTATTTTGGAAGAAAATACAAGGACAGATGCAAAAAGCCCCCCGAAACCTCCAAAATAGTTTTTGCTTAATTATTTTGCATAGGTATGTTCCCAAGCCCTTTTGTCTATGATTATCATACTCTGGAAAAAATCCCAGTTTAAAAAAAAAGCACGAAGTCACCTCACTTCAGCATGTACAGAGGTTTTATAATACAGAAGTATTTCAGCAGCAAAGTGGTTTCTCTTGATCCCACATGTAAAAAAAGTTACATACCTAATTTCACCTTATGGTTAAATTAAATTTAGCTTCATGTATTGTAAAGCAGCATTAGAAAAACCTGGTTTTTGAAGCTATGTCTGCATGTTTATGGCAGGTCTTAAGTGGTTTGTTGAAAAACTACTCATAGCTGGTATATGGTCCATTTTACAGAGATATGGGCTGAATTTTGTCAGTGAATGGCTGTGGCAGCAATGCCTGAAGATGACCACCAAATCTCAGCAGGCAAGAATATAATGGCTATTATTTTTAAGATGCAAT
This sequence comes from Todiramphus chloris collaris, assembly GCA_025345505.1. Lineage (NCBI taxonomy): Eukaryota > Metazoa > Chordata > Aves > Coraciiformes > Alcedinidae > Todiramphus > Todiramphus chloris. The sequence goes on along the minus strand of JANVCC010000049.1, from coordinate 6,088,393 downwards.
TGAGACAGTTGGAACCCAGTTCTGGCTGAGTGAGTGAATTAACCCCTCCCCTTTGACCTTCCCCCACACTGGCACCTTTCACAGGCTGTGCAGCAGTATTACCCTTATGGACAAACAAGCTGGCACTTCACACTGCAAACTGAAGGATGAGAGCTGAGCAACACCTTGTGTTAGATGATAAAACTAACCATATGCTGTGAGTTTGCTCCTTTTCTTCCTTAATGTAGCAGACTTTTTCTGTCCATGCTACCAATTTTCATGTTTTCTCTTTGAGGCATTTACATATTTTCATTATTTTCCGAGACACCAGCTTTCATAAATCACTTTATAACACTATTTTATATGTAATTTGTTCTTCCTCGTTATTTCTCTCCTATCCTTTCTAGCATTATTCATGACATCAAATGTTGCCTTGCAGTGTAAATCATGAAGCTCCTTGAGATATTTTTACCAGTATGATTGAGAGCTGAGACTGACAGCTGATTATCATCATTTCACTTCCTTTTTTTGTCGATTTTTCATTATTAAAAAGTTACATGCTCGTCTCCCACTCACTTCAACTGGAGATAGCTCTTTGCTGGCAATGTATACTTTGAATAGCCAGTTAAGTAGGAATGCTATAATAAAGTAATTATAACTTATGATGCTGTGAATGACTGCAGATTATTAATTTTTTGTTAAGCAACTGTACTGTGCAAACATAATGTAGATGATTCAAAATGTACTTCCATTGCATTTAGTTAAATTCACAGTAACTAGATACTTGGAAATATTTTCTCCCAAACACAATTCATGACCAGTTCTTGATAAAGATTTATAAAGTAATTTTTAGCTACCTGATACCACAATTAATCTTACCTTTAAGCTTCAGAACATGAGTATTTAAATGCAGGGAACAAGCAACTTTCAGGAACTAATGAGATGAAATAAATTATGTCATAAACCAACACATTCTGTCAGCATACAAAGGGTATTAAAGAAAGCAACACACTTCAATAAATTCAAACAATTGATGTTATCATTTTTAAAAAACAATTTATTCATGCTTCAAGGATCAAAACTTATATAACATTAAATATTTATGTGGGCACTTGCAGATGGTCTGGGGAAATTTTTTATAAGAAGAAACTGCTTCTGATGAAGAACTTATCTTTCATTAAAATTATAGCTATGGATAACTATAATTTGACATATAGATGGGGAATAATTCAGAAGCCCACAGAAAAACTGCTATTTATTTCACTCAGTTTCAGACTATCAGTAATCAGCAGAGCCAGGCTTAGTATGCATAACCTACACAGCAGCATCCAGATGACTGACTACGGTACACATAAACATTACAATAATACGTTAGGTAACTGCACTAATAATACTAAACTGAAGAACATTTTCTATGTCTGGCTTGGCATACTAACCAGACCTAAACAGCCAAATATGAACTAAGTAAAGCTCTGTATAACTTGTAACTTATCACTATCTTAACAAAAATTGATGTGCTTGAATTAGGATTTTGTTTCCCCTAATACCTGCATTATAGCTTCTGGTACCAGTAGGTCAAAAAAGGCTATAAAATTACCCTCATTACTTTAATAATCACAGGACTGATGAATAAGCTCCATTCCATCATAACATAATCACAGTCCAGCATCTGCATCAGGCTTTAAGACTTCCAACTGCTTATGAGGAATAGTGGTCTGAGTCAATCAATACAGAAAGAATTAACATTGTGCACAACAGACTGTGCGTGCGTGACAGACACTTGCGTCTCATTACAGCAGCAATATCTCAATGATAAGCTTACATACCTAAAGTGAATCAACACTAATTTTTGCTTCAAACAACACATGAATGTTGTAACAACAAAAAGTGTTCATTGTATTCCAAAGTACGTTACTATTTTCAGGATTTTTTTCTTTCCACTGTTCAGAATTCTACAGATGCTACTGTGAAGGGAATATAAATGGGTTTGCAGACTAAGTACAGCAATCTGTAAGTATCTTCTCTAGGAGAAGAAAGACAAAATGAATTTGGACCAATTTATCTAGTCAATGCAACAAACTTCTTTGCCAACCTTTCAAAAGTCAAGCTTATAACAGCATAATCTTGTGAAAGTTTTACTAATTTATCTTTACTTTAAAGGTGATGAAATTAAAGTCTAAGTCACTTGGTCCATGTTATTAGTTTGACTAAGAACAGAACCAAAGAACCATCACCACCAGCTTTATGCTGTATCTATACACAGGGCTCTTGTGTTGCACAGAACAGCTCTACGGTGTTCAAACATAACTAAAAATTACCTCTATAAATTCTTTTAAATTGTTCTTAACTTTACAGTGCAGAGAAAGCTGAAAAATGTAAACAAACTGCTGCAATGATGCCTGCCCAAGCAGTGTAAAACAACTCCTTGCTTCTCAGGCAGCATCCAAGATACCAGTGAGCATTTTCTTACCCCTGCTTTGTCTTCCTGCCCTGCTGGGAACTTGTCTACAGCAGCATCTTGCTTTCAAAAATTCCTTTCCAAGACCTGTCAATCAAAATGCAATGCATGGCTCCCGCACTAGTCGAAAGGCAGATTACAGGACTCCCCAGAAGCACAGCCTGATGAGCGCACAGGATCTGTCTGCTCAGACTGCTCCTGCAGAGACCCAGTGCTCCAGCCAAGCTGCTACTCCTGAGTGTCTCTGCTTTGGGTCTTGGCTTGGGTAAGACTGGATTAAAAAACTTGAAACCACAACAGAAGGAGAGTCACTCTTGTACAGATGTGTATCTTCTTTTCACATCCTTCTTGTTCATCAGTTGTGTATTTTTTTCCCCCTGAGTGATTCTCAGTTATAATAATTACATGGCAGCTTTTTCTGCTTTTCATTTATGGTGAGATGTTTTACATCAACTATGTTTCTTAAAAAAACACCTAAATACTAAAAGGACACAGTTAAAAACATTTCAAATAATCTCTGACTTCTTTCTGGGAGCAGGGGAAGGAAAATTTTAAAAGAAAAGAGCTTTATCATCACTGTAGAAACTGTCTAACCACCAGTTTACACCTTTTGATTTTATACTTTTCATCAACAGGGATTAAAATATTTATTTAGACTTAATGATGCCATGACTGCTTACTTATGTTGCCACACTACTACCACCCACCAGCTTTATTCCTGACTGGCAATAAAATAATATCCTGTGACGAGCTAAAATCCTCTGAGTTAAAAAATAAAGTAAAAATCACAATATCAATCATTATCAGTTTATTCTTGTGCTTCAAAAGGCTTCTCAAGAAAGGCTACTCGTTGGGCAGCCTGCTTAGAACAGTGTTAAGTTTCTCTCTTCCCCCATAAATAACAGAATGGCAGACTTCTGCAGTTAGGCAGCCTGCAAGAGTCATTTTAATTTCTTAGCACTCAAGAATCTCAGCACAACTCTGGGCAGTGAAATGCAATGGAGAACAAAACACTCACAAAAATATATTCAGTTCCCATGTAAGAATGCTCTTACTTGTAACTTGTTTATGCTACCTGCAATAAAAATGTTATTGATGTTTGCAAGTGCGTCTCCTCCTAAGAAAAAAGATGCTATGACTTCTTGAAGACTCGTCACCTAGGTGCAAAATAAGCTACATAAAATACTGTGTTACTCTGTTTTAGGTATTATTTGAAATTCTTTAAATCTTACTCAAGTTATTGTTTACTGGAATGAAAACTATAGCTTATTAGAAGAAATTTTAATTAGTCTCAAGTAAAATACATATTATACATACTTTCCCTATGATTAAATTAGATCTTCCTTGGCTTCATAGAATTTTCAACTATTTCTGGAAGCACAATTTTCATTTGGCCATTCTATGTTACTACAGCCTTCACAATTCCACAATCTCCATTAAAGTATAAAAGACCGATTTCAAAATCTCTTAGTCACGGTGTCAAATACATATAGGTAAATTTGCCTCTTTTTTTGTTTGGTTTTAGTACTACTTATTACACGTAGTGCAATGGCCTTTTTACAGATTTGTCATTACTTTTGTAATGTAATTTCATTTCCTGCCTTTCTAACCTCATTTCTCTTCCGGGCAGTGAATTCAGTCATTGAATTTTCTTGTGGTTTTTTTTGTTAGTCTATAACTTTTTTAACCTTCCAGATACTGTTGTTCTTTAAGTTGGTGATCATGTACCACTTTAAGCAAAAGAACTTCATTTGAATAGGTATGGAAACAAGATGTGGTGCATTTAAAATGTTATTTCTTTAAATTTACAACATCTTCCATAGTTTATAATATATGTACCTTTGGTTAGCACTTCATTTTTATCTCTTCAAAGTAATCCTTTTCCTTTTTTACTACTCCAGCAGATAGAGAATGCTTGCCAAAGTGTGATCATTAACAATACCTTCCACAAATGGAACAGTCTTCCTGGCTACTTCAGGGTAACTGCATCACCAAAGTGCTACAACAGTAAGAGCCTGACATGAATCTCCAACAGCACTGAATTGCCAGTCTGGTAATTATTCATCAAGTCGTCCTTGTACTCTCAAAGACTGTTTAAAAATACACATTTCTGAATGTTGCACGAATCACTGCTATGGGTCAGAGGTCTGGGTACGTGGGGTCAGTGTAACATGAGCGGAGAATCAGAATTAGTTTACACCACATCTGACCAAAGCCTGCTTAGGACCAGACCTTTCTTTTTTATCTTGCGGACTCAGGCACTTTAAAAAGCAGGTGAGTACTCACAGGGCTTTTCAGTCAGCTCTGCCTCACATATAATCTGCCCCTTAAGACTCAGAGATCAATTATTTCAATGGAAAAAAGTTGGGCACGTTGCCCTTATAAAAACCCAGCCTGAAGACCTGGCTCTGCTGCTCCCTCCCTGTGAGTACATCTAGAGCAGTGTGCTGAGGCTGATGCAAACCTGCCCTGCCTGTGCCCTGAGCAGGCAGGGGGAGAGCCAGCTGAAACCCAAAAGCCATGGGATTTTGTTCGCATGGCGCCTGAGAGAATAGCCTCGGCCTCTCAGATGGGTTTGTTAGGTTGGCCTCTTTGCTACAGGAACAGAACTGAACAGCTCTCAGTACCATGTGAATTTAAATGGACTAAATCAGTGATTGCTTGCAGCATATAGCAAAAATCGCATCACCCCCTCCCCCCCCAAATCACTTATTTGGAATTTTCTTCTTAGTCTTAGTTTCACATCTATTGAAGGGGATTAATTACAGCCATCAAGTACTTACCATATCATTCTGAGCAAATCAATTGAATGTTTTTATAACTTCACTACAGCCCAGTAATACTGAATTCCTTAAATAAATGTAGAAAGGCTAATTTGGAGATTATGGCTGTAAAAAATAATACAGAGCAGGAGTATAGCTCAGATTTAAAGAAAGTATCCAAATGTAAGAAAGAAGTCTATCTATGGGGCAGAGCACCATAAACTGCTATCAACCTGAAGTTCACATACAGGATTGCTTAAGCATGTAAGGAAGCAACAGAAATAATTGCCCCTGAGAAAGGTGTTAAGGTACTTGATACTTGTTTCAGGACAAGTTCTGCCTGCCAGTCTCCCAAACACAAAAAATACCTGAGAAGAAGATGGGAAACCCAGACTCACACAGTAGAAAATCAGGAACACTTAAGTAAAAATAAGGAAGAAAAATATGGTATATGTAGAGACACCATTACTACATTTTTCTTTACCACGACAATCACAGCATTTACATTTATAGCTGGCACTTAAAAATTGAAATTTTTTCTTGTTAATCCCATAAGAAAAGAAACCTCTACTTCCCATCGTATATCAAATAGTGCATTTTAGCTACAGTTCAGTCCATTAAAAATAAAATGATTTCGACCATCCCTTGGCATACATTTGCTGCATATAAAGTTACTTAAGGAGTGTGGGATCAACATGGCTGTTCATATTCATTAGCATTTCATTCAATTAGAATCTTAAGTACTTACTGCAGAAATTCAATGCTATATCTCTGTACTGTTGTGCTGTTCAGCCTGTTATGGTAACATCATTTAGTCGTTTATGGTGAAACACACAGTTTTCAAGGTAAAAGTCTGTCAAATTTCTCTTCTGTTAAGACCATTTTGTGACTGAGCGAAGTAAGTAATTTGGAAAACACCAACAATAGCTGTCTGACTGATTATGAGTCTGTCTTAAAAAGCCTATACTGGAATCCATCCACTGAAAATAAATATGGACCCATGTAATTTGTTTAGTGACTCCCTTTTATTGTTATTTTTGTAAAAATAAAATAAAATGGTATCACCATGATTTAATGTTGGGGTTTCTTAATTCTATACATTTGTGGATTATTCTGTTTTTGAAGTTCTCCTCCATTGGAAAAGGCATCCTTTTCCCCAAATTCAAGTCAAATATACTTGATACCTCAGAGAAAAGAAAACAGAGATTCATAAAACGCCAGTAAGCTAAAATGGAAGTAATTCCAGCATACTAATTTTATGTAACAAAAACAGATTTTCAGATGATGGTACTCAATAGGTAAGAATCATTATAAACAAGTAAAACATTGGCGCACCTAGCAAAATCATGTTATGTATATCTTTATTACAGTTTTCAGAATACATGGATTAACAATGGCCAGGCTGTGGTTTCATCAAACTCCTATTTTAAACATTACATACAAACACAGAGCTGTTGAAAAAATAGAAATGCATGAGATTTGTCACCTTTTTTTTTTTTTTTTTTTTTTTTTTTTTTTTTTTTTGGCATCAGGAGTCATATGACTTCCAAAAGGGAAACCAAATGGTGCATGACAGCAGACTGACTAAACTGTAATAGATTATTGTTCACATTCTGTGGCATATGTATCACCTCAAACAGTGCTAAAAGAAGCACTACGAGAACAAATCTCTCTCCTTTAACATTCCTCTAATGACATCAGTGGGTGCTGAGTGACAGCTTGCAGGACTGCAGAACTCACAGGCTTACACAACTCCCCTTCGTGTGCGCAAAAGCAGTAGTACGTGATCTGAGACACCTCAAGCTAAGGGATTTGGCTTTATCTGCTTCAAATTATTTATTTATTTACACGTTGTGTGCATGCGTGGGTGTGTGTGTGTGTGTGCAGATATTGCAGAAGAGATGCTGAGGTTTCTTACAAGACTTATTGTAAAATGAATAACTCGCAAATACAGTATGGCACGTAAGGGGTGGGCTTTACATTGCTTTATCGCTTAGCATTTGTTACGCCCGACCCCTCAGCAATTTGAAGGCAAACATTAAAGTATAATTCAGCCAAGCCTTTGTTTAATGGATAAGAAGCAATTTACATATAAAGGTAAGTTTGCTCCCACATAACGATTACCAGCTTTAAATATTTACTAGCTCTATCATTCTCAATATAGGAAGTACTAAATTCACCCATCAAAGCAGCATTTGCCTGAGGGATGCAAAAGCTGAACATTGCAAAGTTTTCTTAATGAAAGCTACAGGAGAATTTCCAGAGCGAAACCTAAAACTCAGCCAGATTCTCAGAGTTTTGCAAACCATTTGTACATTGTGGGATGAATTTAAAGTAGCTCACTGATGAATTGTGGCTTGGATTGAAAGCAGGAAAACATTATGGTTTTTACAGCATTTGTCTGAGGTAGTACATATACCACACACATAAATGCAAAAATATACAGATATTCATAACTATTTGCATATTACAAAAGAGAACTATGGGAATGCTTGCATTTGTATCTGAATTTTCCAGAAAGAAAGATAATTTTAAATAACATTTTTCATATTGACCATGGTGGTCTAAAACAAGAACAAATTATGGAACAGTATTTCTGGGAATACTTCCTGAAGCTTTTTGTCAATGCCCTCCGAGGCACTAATGTTGTTTTGGCTTTAGCATCAGTTCATAATATGATTAACACTTAAACCAAACATCACTTATGTGCTGGGAAAAGGTATTTGTTGAATCACAAACAAACATACATGACAAACTGTGTTGCACTTACTTCTCAGTAAACTGCATAAAACTTGAGCAAAAAAATGTCTAGTGTCTTTACATTTCTGATCTGTACAGCCAGTAATTAAGCAACAGAGATGTATATTTGTATATGATTTAAACATTTCATTCCCATGTCAATTGCAAATTTAGCTCAATTCATTGCAAAGATAAGATTAACCTCCTCTTAAATAAACTAAGAAATGTAAACAGTGTAACATCATAAAAAAAAATAATCTGCAGTACTTGTAACTGGTAAAATGTGAATGCAAACAGATGTGCTGGTATATTGTTAACGTAATGTCTCAGAGGACATATAGTGAAACATAATTAGCAAGAAATTTATGTATGAACCCTCCAGCAATTTTCTTTCTGGGATTACTTTGAATACAAATATAATTTAACTGATATATTTCATTTTTTAAAATTAGAAAATAAGGCAAGTGCATTTCTGAAAAAGGTGCTACTCTTCTACACTTCTAAACACGTGACACCTCTGAAAATTAGATCAATAATAAAAACATTAAAAATATCTGCAATTTAATATAGACTGAAAAACTATCAAAAGACAAAGTGACCAGCATCAATTTCAGAAAATATTTTAGACTTCATAAATACGAGCACCCTATATTTACATAAATTATCTTCTAAACTACTTCTCCTTTGAAAGACGCTTTTGTTCTAACAGATATGTCCATTAAATTATATAAATGTTTCAAATATGAAAAACATAGTAGTAAAATAGAAGCATCAGATGATGTTATTTTGGATTTGCTTTTTTTTTTCTTTTTTTCTTTTTTTTTTTTTTTCTTCTTCCCCCTAAGATTTGGTTCTTGAAAAACTGTGGTCAGCTTTCAGAGAGCTTTAAAAAAAAAAAAAAATATAACCAATGGAAATGAAAAACTTGTGCACTGATAATTACTGCTACAGTATAAAGACTCTGTTGTAAGCTTTTGAGTTTTCATCTATAAAGATTATATCAATACTTGGAAATCCCAGCAAAATGGTAATTTTAAACTTTGAATTCTAATACACTGTTGATTGTATTACAAATTTATATAGACATTAATAATCTAATCCTTTTAAACTGGCTTTGTACATTAAGCACATTTTTTAGCTGTAAATTTAATAGTTCCATTTTAAAAACCTATGCTTCAATACAAGGTTGATGTTGACCTTACACAAAACAGGATATAATTCCTTGTATCACTTACTGATAAACAGGGAGACAGAACCCTGTTGAATGAATTTTTTTTTTTTCCTGAAGTACCATATAGCTCTTTAGTTTGTTACTATAAACACAAAAAACATCAAACAGTTTAGGAAGAGTATTAGTGAACAGCACACATGTCACTAGGCTTCAGTCATATTCCTACATTTAGAGACATAGCAATGGGCAAACTCCCTTTCCTCTGAAGACAATGAAAGAAAGATAAATTTCATACTAAATGGAAAAGGAGATGCATCTTTTCTTACAATAACTGGATATGGATAGTTTGAAAATCTGAGAGTTTATCCCAAACTAGTCAGATAATCTTAAGAGTGTGTTACCAGAGGAGCAAAAAGAATCTACGGTACAAAGATGCTTGGCTCAAGCAGTAGTGCAAAGTTACACTGCCCCAGTATTGAAAGCTCCTCTAGAGCTAGCAGTTCGTGCACAGAAAATAATGTCACACCTTACCTTCCAAATATTCTTTATATAACATTAAAAAAAAAGTTCCCCATAACATCAGGCAATAAAAGTATTCATTATAATTAATCAGTGAAAAGCAATAACAATTTAAGAACAAGTGCCATCTAGTACACGGTATCCCAGTTCTTAAAAATATCATCACTGAGCAACATGAGTCATTCCAGTGGAACTCTCACTCAAAATCCTCCATCCCATCCAGAGAAGCAATGAACCTTTAGCAAAAAGGATGGTGAAGACTGACCCGAACACCAAACACACCGTACATTCAACTAGAGTCTGGGGACAACAGGGAACTAGAGCTTCCCGTTGAGTGGCAGAACATACACAGTGTCAGCTACTAAACTGACTGCTCACCTGAGGTACTGCAGTGCAAGGGGCCTGTATACAAAATAGAATAATAGAATGGGAGGAGCTTCCCGAAAAATCAGACGGCTGCAATCATCCATCACTGCTATACAGTGCTCCAGTACAAAATTTGTCTTTAGCTGCTAAACCCTCAGCACTAAAATCCACCAGTAGAGATCCCGCTACATATTTTACCTGAGAAACAGAGGAAAAACTCAGAGGCAGTTCTGAATAACTTCATCATGTAGCTTGTCTCTAAAAACCTACACAAAGGTCTTTTTAGAGTAATTAAAATAGGACAATCATATATTACCCCGAATATCTTAATAAAGAATATATAAGTGCATAACTAGAAAAATCCCTCCTTAGATACAGTTAAAAACATACACTGCCCTTGATATCATTTAATTCTGGTAAAATCCTATGCTCTGTTTTATTTAATGGGTTTTTTTAGCAGTGGTAAGTAACTATACATCACCATATCACTAAAAGTGTAGATACGTGGTATATCCTATTTGCAGCCAAAATAGCTGAATCCACTAGGCTTCACATTGAGACAAGATTTTCAGCAACCTGACTGGGGATAGGTGTTGCTTTTTTATGGTTACAAAAAAGATTCTGATAATGTAGACCAGCTCATCTCTGAATTTATTAACAGAATTTTATTTTTTTTTCCTTTCATGTCCAAATCAGAACTGCAAATGGAATCCACAGCTGTATTCTTCCAACAAATTTGTGTTTTCTTACCCATATAAAACATAACCTAGAAATCCCCAACTCCCTTCAGGTAAGTTGCCAGCTTTAAAAAAAAACCAACCAAACAAAAAAAAAAAGGCTGGGGGGGGCAGGAAAGGGGGGAAAAAAAAGAAAGAACATAAGAAAATAAGATATATATCCTACTGTTTAACACTGTTTACAGATCTTGGTAGCTGGGGTAATAAGGTATCTCATTTCAAAGTATATCTATTTAATTGTAAATAAAACAATTCACTAATTCTTTGGCATCAGAAGAATCATACAGCTGCAATTGTTCCATTGTGGCGAGAACGAGACCTTTCCAAAGTTACTCGTCTGTTATCTGTAATACAAAGAGAGGAAAAAATAAATCACCATAAGATTTGAAACATGGATAATGCAATGTCAAGAGGTTTTCAAACAGCCCTGAAAATCATTTTAAATGATATGTAAATAAGTAACTAGGAAACTGGATCAGAGAAGTTTCACACTGCAGCTGCCAGACTGAGTTCAAGAGTTCTGCAATCAGCAATAAATTACTTTCTTGATCAGAGAAGATGGGTGATAAAAGCATTAGGAGAATCCTGAAACACAGTCCCCTTGGAAACAGCACAATAACTAAGATTCTGGTAAAAATCTTATTTTAGAAGCAATTTCTGCACAGAAGCTCTGGAAAAATACATTGGAAGTTCCATGAGAATGCACTGACCAGCGTGGTGGTGTGAAGCCTCCCAGATGCTGCAGATACCAACGTGCTAACACAGTTCACTACCATTTGGTACACAGATAAAAATAGAACAGTTAAATCAGCCACTTCCTAAGCATTTCCTGATTGTGCAATGTGAACAACTTTTGGTATAAAATATTACACAGTAATTATTGCAATGAATAATAAATATGTCTCTATCAGAGGAAAACAATCATGAACTACCAGCCACGTTCCTAAATGCCTTTAAAATAAAAATTTAAAGCGATGAATATACACAGGCACAGACACAAAGAGGGGCAGAAAATTAACCCCCACTTAGTTTTCTGGAGACTTTGGTCTTTCTTCTTCAAAATGGGCAGCTGCCATTGAATTTTAAATCAAAAGGGTTTGGTTTTTTTAACTGTTTACTTTTGACCTAGCCTCTTCTAGTCTCTCATGTCTTAATCAGGTTGCTGTTCTTCATTTGCATCATTACAGACCTACACTGCAAAAGCAATCAGGGTGGCCAAATATATGTCTGGAACTGCTACACAGTACTGGAATATTCCAAAACAACAGTCACTTAACAAGCAAAAAGTCTGACAGAAACAACAAGCAAGCAGGTTTTCTCAGCATCTTTCTAAAGGAGCTGATTTAACTCAATGGGTTTCCACAGTGCAGTAGCCTATAAAAGCATGTGCTACTGGTGCTGCTGTGGGAGAGTGCTAAACTTTGGGCCAAGGCAGAAGGTTCAGGCATAAAGCAAAAGACCCAAACACATCTGTTGCATAGAAATATGTTCTTTGAAAAAGCTATTGCCTGAATCACTGCGTTCCAGAAACCAGGGAAAAGGCTGGAGTAAAGACTAATGTTAGATGTCACCAATGCATATAAATAACTGGGATTGCAAGAGGCCAGAGCCAGTCTCTGGAAAAGTGGTGCCCAGTTAGTCTACACTGACAGAACCAGAGATGCTCTAAGCACATTCAATAAGAATCTGGAAAAGACAAGGAAAGTCACTTCTGTGATCTGTTTCTGGATAAAGAACAGAGGATGCCTATAGAGACTGCATGGGCTCTACAAAATCAACCTTCCTTTTCCCTGCTCAATGAAAGTGTCTCCAATGCTATAGGGAATTAACGGCTCCTTTAGCAAGATTATTAGTTCTTTTTATAGTTCTGCCTTGCCTCCTTTTCCTAATGAATCTATCCATGCATAAATTATTTAAATTACCCTAAGTCAATCTGTTTTGCATGGGAATAAATCTCTACATTGGTTGCAGTGTCACTAAGCACTGGAAATTAAAGCACAAAAATGCTGTCTAAAACCCAAGAAGCAAAGTTGTCTACTGAAATGTGCTGCTGTTCCTAGACTAGTAAAGAGTGGAGTGATACTTGCTCTCAGTGGGGAGAAGTGGCTTTGCCAGCAGACTACTTCTTGATGTAATTTCAAGATTGTCAACTTTACAGGTTAAAGAACTATTGATTTCTTCATACTTGTTTTTCTTAGATTTTTCTGAGGTTGTTTTTTTTTTCATCTTGGTAGAGACAAATATTTTCTGCAAAATGACAGTTCAGATTCTCCTGTAATTGCACAACTGAGCTGAGACTTAAGGAAAACACAAACCAAAACTGTAAAAACTAGAATCATTATCATTTCTTTCTTCAGCTGATGACAAAGTATTTTCCCAATTATTAGAAGTAATCTGTTCTTTTAAATTATTTCCAGTTTTTAAATGGAAGTAATTATATTCTCTAGAGATAGGAATACAAAATCTGAACAATTTAAGAGACTGGAGAGAACACAAGGTTCTTCTAGCCAAGGAAACTGGGGTATAAAGATTCAGTTATTGCCAGGAAGAAACAATGCCAACATTTGCAAAAGATTTTTCTGCAAAGCTTAGAGAGCTTTACAGTGAGTCTTACTAAAACAAAGGCAAGTAGGATATAAATTACACTTTGATGAAATTTTCAGCTCATTATAAAAAAGGGATGGGATGATTAGATTTAGTTACTACGAATGTGAAAGCTTTAACCTATCTGAAAATTCTGGAGGTTATTTCTTGTTCTTTACAAGGAGACCTTTATTTTATTCATCGGCGAATCTGCAAACGTTCTTGTGTGTGTACATGTACCTGGTTAAAAAGAAGGACCATGTTACATACATATATACCCATCAAGAAATGACTCGTTTCTTCGCTAGATATAAAATGTGCTTACAAATGTATAAACGTACTCGTTCAGTTAAAACCATGAGTTTCGTATTAGAATCTTAAACTGGATTGGACTGGTATTTCAGTGACACGAGCAAAAGTTTTAAAAAATGATGACATTTTGAACACCTTCAGCATACGCATTCACTTCTCTCCAGCAGCTGTATTTATTTTATGTTACAGACCATACGGAGTACAACACAAAAGAAGACTGGCTTAGAAACATGACTATGACTACTCTTGCATATGACTATTTATAATATAAACAAATGGTAAAATTATTCACTTGTGTCGCAGGGGATAGGGAGGGAAAATAACAGGCAGTTGCAGTAACCTAAAAGTACTCAAAATTAAGCTAAAAGTAATTGCCAAAAGGCCTGGGTGTACACTTAAGAAGCATGTAAAAATGGCTAGAAAACATGATAATAGCTTCAGGATGTATCAGTCATGCCTTCTGGGTAACCCACGCACCTATGTAGATGAAAACTTTCTTTCTTTCTTTAATGTCAGAAGTTCACCTCTTTTAAAAGTAGGGCACTTAAAAGCATCTGCAATGCTGCTCTTACAGATGTTATAATCTATCTCAGAAATGAACACGGGAACTTAAAAGTGGCATCTCAGACAGCTGAAGGGACCTCTTCTTTGTAGCAGTAAAAAGCAGAGCAATGAAAAATGGAAAACAAAGCACATTTTTATATCATAAAATAACCTTCATCTTCTAGCTGGATCAACTTCAAATGAAGGAAATACACAATTAAACACTGAAAAAAATCAGCTGTTCCTGCAACATACAAGATATTTGTAGACGTGTTTTTTACACGTACGTATAAAGCATTACAATCAATTAAAAACACTCTGATAGGGGAGAGGAAAATATTTGTGCAAAAACTTTACTCTGCAAAATGTATTTTTCCTTTCCTTAATCTTCCTTCATTAGTTCCATTATTAAAAAAAAAAATCATCTCAATAGCTGCAACAGATTAGCTTGGTATTGATATAAAACTCAGCTATATTAGGAGAAAAATAAACAATATTTTGCAGAACTGGAATACAAGATTAAATGACTTTTCAGTTTCACTTCCTTCTTATCCACTCTTCCATTAGTAATTTTGCGGTCTCCTAATTATAAGCTTTACTTTTTATGAGCAATCAATACTACTAATAATATAGATGTTGTGCAATCGAATGGACTAATTATGACACTGAGATATCTGATAATAGAAAAAGACAGAGTCTACAAAACCATACCTGAAAGGTACTCAATTGGAATTTGCATCAGCCTGTAACAACCACAAAAAAGTTCTCTCTTTGACACGCCTTATATTAAATTTATGGATGTATTATAAACTGTTACCTTGGGCTTAGTACCTTAGTTGACTAATTCCCCAGGATTAACTGTATTTTATTTTCCCAGTCAGAACATTAACAGTGTTTCTTTGTGCCTTAATTACAACAGTAAATTCAAACACTAGACTGATCTTGAAATCTTATTTCTGTGCAGACTTTCCTAGAGTGCTTATCAGGAGAGTGTTTAAGTACCCCACAAATCTAAGTTACTGTAGCATCCCTTGATTGCCATTAAAAAAATAGCAATAACTACCCAAACCACACAAAAAGCCAATAAACCCAATAACCATACATGTTCTGGTGCAGATAACTAACCACCCCAAGGTGAAAGAACTAGCCTTCCCATAGCTGGTAAGAATAAAGAGTGGTTAATGATCAGAGAAAGAAGGTACTAGCTTGGGTTGACTTGAGAATGACCATATGAACGTAGAACACACAGCAATGAATAATATGTTTAAAATTTCATCTTTTCAAAATAATTTTGACTATGTAAAAGATACAGAATTGCATGTTGTAAGGGAATTTTTATGGCCTATGCCTTTAGGAATCAGAGACAGAATTTACATCAAACATTTATTTATTTATTCATGGAAAAATTTTATTCACTAGGAAATCCAACTGGAACACATATTATTTTCATGAGCAACCCAAGGGAAAATTCTCATAAAGTCCCAGGTACTTCAGCAAGCACCACAAACATATATAACATGGAAGACAATCAGAAGAGAAAGATAAATTCCTGTAAGTATGGAATGATTACAGAAAAAAAACGATCAAGCTGATCATATAAAAATGTTTGAAATGGATAAACTGTTACAACTGATGGTACTTCCAAGAAGCAAACACTACATCTGTGATATTGATGACACCAGCACTTCTTTAGAAAAAGGTGGAAATCTGAATTGCACTTTACTAGTCTGACTTTTTTTTTTTTTTCCTTCTGACAGAGATAAATAAATTATATAGTGTCACTGATTAAAACTGGGACAAGTTATAACAAATTTAAGTCACTTCAGACTGGGTAGCCTCTTGATTTCTCCTTGAGCCATCTATGCACGTGAAAACTGAAGCCAAATTACAATGTAACAGCATATTATCAATTGTTTGGAAGAGCAATGCATGACAAGAGTTAACGTTATTATTTTTCACACTGCATGTACCTTCATCAGCTTAGCTTACCAACAATACAAGGTAAATCTTTTTGGAAATTGGAATTGATAGAACATGAGACAGAAGCAGAATTGATAGGCTGTAAAATAGCAGGAAGCCCATCAATCTCCAGCACCTCTTTAACAGCTACAGCCAAACACTGTTCTCTATATTGCCTGGCCTGTACCTGTGACATGGTTTGAGAACACCAACTGAGAAATAAGCTAGTCAAGGAAATTAAGAGCTTCAAAACTGTTGCCAGCATCTAGAACAAAATTCTCGTGAGAAACAGCACCTTGAGAGAAAATGGCTCCCTTAACCTCAATTCTGTTAAGATTCAGTCCAACTCTGAGATTTTATTTCAAATGGATCTTTCAAAATGTGTGGCCTATATGAAAAAAAAATAGCAACGAGGTAAAAATCAGTTATGGCAGAAATGCAGGCAAAATAACACCTCAGAAAGAACGCTCTGAAATAGACAGCACTTTCCAAAAGACCTTTACAGCAAATAAACCAGTTTTCTAACTGGGTTAATGGAAACTGTACAGTTAGTATGTTTCTTTAAATTTTTTAGCATTTTAAACACTCTCATTTCAATCTCAGCAGGCACCATACACATGCCTGGCAAGATCTGAACTAGACCCTTTATAGCCATCACACTAGGTCCATCATTTTACATTCACTTGGATTTGGTATTTTTCCAACCGAAAATGAGAAAAGATGAAGTGGTACTACATCTCTGTCCTCAGGTTGTTTTTCTTCCTAAATAGAATCTCAAATTCTTGACAATCAAACTTAAAATGACAGCTAAAAATGGTTATTTTAGTATCATTTTCAAAGAAAACCTTGATATTTCTAGCAAACACTGTAGCTGTGAGGTCAGGTTCTATAAACCCTCTTTTATTTTGGTTTAACTCCAACCCCAGACTTTCAGGTAACAGATGAGTGAGATCCTGAGCATATACACAGTATATGTGGCTATAATAAGAGAAAAGGCAGGAGGTTCAGGGTTCCGTTTTTTGTTGGGTTTTTTTGTTTGTTTTTAAAGATTTCAAAACTAAACAGTACATATAAACAACAGAAACACATTAATTATAAAGGCACTGTGTTGATAGTAAAATAATTGAAAATCCCATTCTTGACCTGGTTAGTGACATGTTTACCAATATATTGGTATGTAAGAAAAGGTGTTGGAAGAGTGAGAAAAGATTTTATAATAAGGAAGAAGAAAACACCTGACTCTGTGTAGGTATTAAGAAAATTTCTAATAATTATTAAGAAAAATATTCAGTAATATTCAATATGAAATCTGTAACAGACTTAAAAGTACATCTCTCAAGACTGAATGGTTCCACCTCAGAAAAACAGACACATCTGAGTAATCTGCAGAACTCAGGAGTGCCAAAATTATCATAATAAGATAGTAAGCCTTAAGGTAAGATAGATTTGTATGCAGATATGTATTCTGTTTGAAAATATTTGCTTCAAAAGCTAGTCATTTAGATAACACACAGTACATTCATTTTAAAGTTTCCAGACCAGCTTATGTGCACAATTTCTCCTTGAGAAATACGTGGATGTTTGGCTTCTTTTTAACTTGATAACTAAAAGTCAATATCCAGAAGCACTGTAGTACAGAGCCAGGTCTAAAATATGGAGAACTAAAAGATTTAAGTCTTGACACAAAGGGCTTGCACTCAGATTAAGAGAGAACAAAGACATGACTATCTTAGTGCTGCCACTCAGACCTAGCTTGCTGGGCACCGTTAATTGCAGCTTTCGAATCGTATGAAAATGCAGAACATCAGTAGAAAACCCATTTATTTGTTATACATAAAAATGAATAATGTGAGAAGTTTTAATGTTAAATGGCATGTGTGATGACATTTACCAGCTCAGTGCAATCCAGCTGTGACTGCAGTCAATGCAGTACGAGAACACCATAAAAATTACACTTTTGCAACCAAAATCTAGGATGTTGACCATCTGTATCACAATTCCATTAAGCAAATAAATACTTATCCCATTTAGAGCTGAAGAGAATCTCATAAAGTTAAGTATTTACAGAATAAAAATGGATTTGTAAACCCTATATTCAAGTAATCTGTTTAAAATAAATTTTACTATTGCTTACTCCAGGCCCTAAAGATTTGAAAATAAATAAATAAATAACCTGGACCAATGAGCTAAGTTTCCTTAAACCTTTAAACGATCTATTTAATATTTCAATTTGCCTTCACTTTCTTTGTTAATAGTACCACTTGGAGTACACATTGAAAGCTCTTCCACAAGAGTTGCAATGGAAAAGCCTTCGTTGGAGACAACACATGCCTGCCTCAGGGGTTACAAGACAAATCAATCTATTTTTCTCCTTTCCTCCAAGGGTAATTGGCCTTTAAAATTACAGAGGAAAATAGGTCTTCATGTCAGTACAATGCAGGCACATACACAGCCATTTTCCATTTCTTTTTCAGTTTGAATTCTCAGCTGAGAACTAAACTTATAAAGGTGGGAAAATAAAAAGAAGATGAAGAGGAATGATTGCATCAGTTCAAATCCTCTCCAATAACAAGCAGCACTGCGACCAGCATACGAGTCTGGAATTTACTGAAACGTGCTATGAATAGCTGTCATTTCCCTAGTCAGTAGTTTTTTATTCTCGTTTGTGATAAAATTTACTTGAATTTTTGTGACAGCCTGTACCACTGGCATTCATGGAGATTTGTCACAGAATTTAATTAAACTGAGAAGTTATAATTATTGCTTCATTTCCCATACAATCTCACAAAGTAATATTGATTTTTACCTCATTCTTATGAAACTGCCTTTTTCAAGCAGCAATTATATCCCTACAACCCTTATGCTGTGCTACACACAAACCTCAGAGTTTGAATACTGTTAAATGGTATACAGCAAATTTTAACTTGGCTAATAAATTATTTCAAAGCACTGAAACTCATATGATAGCCTTCATATTTTTATGATTGCTAGTAAATGTGATTTGTAACATTACTCATATTGTAACTCTCATAAGAAATTCTCACGCGAAAATATTTTCCAGTGCATAAAGAGAAGTAATCAGCTACACTAAAACTGATACACAAACCCAGCAACAATAAAAAGTTGAAGAAAAGCCAAAACAACTTAGTCTTTTAAGAACAGTACTAAGATGGCCTTGAAATAGAGCATTGAAAGTGTACCACTAAACCTTTACTGTGAACTTGCTCACTGGGAGCGTGTATACAGGTGTAAAGCAATTATTAGATTTGATATCTGAATGAACTCAGGTTCCCATTAGAGCTTGAATGCTTCAATGACCGTATTTTTTTTCTTCCAGTGCTTCCAGACCTGATCAACTTAATTATTCAGAGTACTGAAACATTTAGGACGTGAACATATGATTTGTTTTAAACCAAATGAGATAACTGAAAGTACTTCATAAAATAACACAAAAGAACGAGATATGTGATGTGATGTGTCAAATCGCGGAAGAAGGTCAGGGCTAAGTAACAGTAACAAAGAAACAGTAAGAGATCCACTGCAATAAAACTGCATTTAGTTAGACATTTTCCCTTGAACTTCTAATTTGTAACCTTTACTGCATCTCACGTACAGTGAAAAAGGTATTTCTTATGAATCAGAAGGGCAAAACAAATTTCAGAGAGTAAATAAACTAGTTCTGCTTCAGTAAAGAAAAACCCCAAGTCTCCAAACACGGAGAATGTGCCCATCCTTTCATGACTACACACATACTTTAGAACAGTTGTCCAAAAGCAAAAATACATCCTCTAACAAAAAAAATTTCATGCCAGAGAAAAGATTTGCTGATGTAAAAAGATGTGTTTCCCTGTTTTTATTGTAGCTACTGTTAAGGAAAAGTGTATTTGCAGTTTGAACAAATTTGGTCTCATGCTAATAAACCACACTTTTCCAAAATAAGGTACTTAAAAATGACTTCTGAAATGTCCTATTCCCAGCTCCCCTATTAACACTACTGCTCTAACAATTCTTATTTGCTTTGCAAGTAAGTTGACTGTAAGGTTATGAACAGGACAAAAAAATAAAGACAGTAATAGGTTCTGAACTTCAAGTACACAAGGAGCCATAAAGTTAGCATCTTCTCATCTGAATGCATTTGTCCTTAAAAAGAATCAAACTGACATCGAAGTGGTCCCCTTGCCCCTTGCCTCCTTCCACTAATGATATGGAATGGCTGCTGAGCCTGCAATAAACGTGTTTATGTCCAGCTAGATTGCCATCATTTTACAATCTAATCTGATACTTTTAAGAAAGAAGGAAGTCACGAGAGACCAGCACCAGCTTGTGCTGAAGGCATTTCTTGACATCAGCCTTCACTTCGCACTTCAAATGGAAGTATTCGATTTGACAAAACATACTGAACGTCAAGAGAGAAGGCTCTTCACCTCCTCTCCAAAACTGCCTGATAGAAGTCAATACCAATTCCTTTACAAAGTTACAATCAAAACCTGACAGATGAAAGTCAAAGGGGAAGCTTTCTCGCTATTCCTGACAATATTTTATTAAAGACTGGCGGAAGAACGTGCTTGCCTCAGTAGGATCAACCCCACCTCCGCTTCTCACTTCTATCGGTTAGCAGTTTAAATACTGGAAGTTACATCTCCCATGCATAGATGTTTTATTCTTAGTATAGAACATGAAAGTAATGAACTCAAAGACAGAGAAGAAAAAGAAAAAAAAAGCCCTCTTTTCTGTAAAGCAGTATTTTTCAGAACAGGAGCTGAAAAACACTCCTGAAAAGCAAGGATTTCCTGCTGTTTCATGTAAACTGGCTGCAGTAGTTTTTTCCATACCCAGACAATTGACAGCCCTAGTCAAAAGCAAACAATTTTCCTTGTAGCCTGCAAAAGACTGTCTCCTGTATTTTTTATGCGTCAGAAATAAATTCTCTTTATATATATATCTAAAAAAATAACTCTGCAATAACTTGTAGCCTACATGTAAAATGAAATATTTTAAATAATACAATAAAGGCAGACTATCCATAATTATTTTTTGATTAAATAAAATATCAGCATTTTTTATTCATGGCTAGGTTAACATTTACAATTCAGCATTTTGCAATATTTAAATGGAACTGAATATGCTATGAGAAAACTTAAAACTACATCACTCCTGTATGACCGACTGGCACAGGCTGTAGTCTTCTGTGGCCATCTGCACCTTCATCGTATAACTTGAAAGAAAAGCTCCTGTCTGAGCCTGGCAAGATGATCTCATCACTACCTGTTCCTTTTCTCCACACTACACCTGAGACTAACTAGATACTGCATGTGACTTTTACTATAAATTATTTGCAACAAAGGCATATGCGGGTTATGTGAATGTGAAACTGCTGCTTATTAAAAGAAGTCATACAAGAAAGTAATTTAGACTATACACAGAAGGCTCTGACGTAAAATATAATCACTTTTAGGAATTTAGGAGTCTAATTTCTTTCTTGGCTGAGCACAGAGCACTCCATTATGATTCAACATGAAACCCTGGTGCTCACATAAGGCAGAATCTGACCCTTTATGTTCATAGAAGGAATAAAAACATAGAAGCAGTTCATGGTGTGAGAGGGCAATGAGTTTTCATTAAAGAGCTCAAGAGAATTTCTACTTATTAATACTTGTATCTGAGGAGTATCATCTTTTAAGGCTTCCATTGCTATTTCAGTAACAACTCTTCTAGATTAGTGGAACACAGAACCAAACACCTGATCACTCCACAATCCTGACATATTTGACTTGCAGGATTTGCCCATGTATCCCTTCCCCATCAATACAGCTCTTCCTGACGTAATAGCAAGGACCCCAGAGGAAGCAGGGCAGGGGTAGCATGTGATTGCAGCACATAGATTTGTTGTTATGGTTCAGAAGAACCTGCAAGTACTTCCACAAAGACCAAGGGGACAATGATGTTTAGATGTACTGTTATTGTCTGCTTGTTAAAAACAGGTTTAACAACTCCAGGGCTTTTGAAGACCGTACACCAAAATATTACTTCTAAACGCGTCTACCTATCAAAATGAATCCTGATGGAGAAAAATTATGAAATGATATAAATATGGCCACAGCTGTTCCAGAAGCAAAACACCTATATACACAAGGTAACATGAGGTCAAGCTTTTCTGCCTTTCCAGGTGCAGAACTACAAACCCTTCCTTTACTAAACAATGAGCTGTGACAGTGCTGATAGCCTGCATTATGCGTTATGAAAAGGGCCCTAAAAAATGTTATAATCTGTATTAAAAGCAAGACCAGGTCTGGCTTGATAGACGCTAAAGAACACAAGAACATGTAGCTAGTTCTTAATGTAAGTTCTGTATGTTTTAAATGACAATGCCACTTTCCTTTAAAAGAAAAATAAACAATATAGAAATAAAAAGAAGTGAAGCTCTTCTAACTGACTGAGATTTCTTGAGCTCGCTATTTCTAACAAAAACACTCTTGAGGTCACCGATTAACATATGATACCTTCTTATAACCCATGAGTGTTGCACACTCCGGACAAATGTCAAAAATGGAAAACTAATTGGCACCTCTCAACCTCTCAATACCAGAGCTATAAACTCATGTGAAATTACCACTGATAAAAGGAGCTCCAGATCAAGAAATACCAGGGTTAACATGGACTGGCATTTGTTTTGTCAGGTAGTGGCACAATCAACATAGCTTACACATTTTAAACAACATTTTGTTAAATATTTGTGTGTTGTCTTTTAAACACTTTTAGATGAAAATAATTACGTGACAATTCAAAGCTAACAGATAAATGAGTTAAACATGAAATATTTCTCCATGAGTTTTTAATGATTCTTCTGATTCAGAAGTAACTATATCCAAATGCTAATGCCATCATTCATAATATGAATAAAACCACTTCTACATACATGAATGCTAAGAAAGCAAAATGATAGTAATGTGCTGATTACACCAGAAAATTACTCCTTTTTTTCATAGCTTCAGGCATGTCCTTCTTTTAAATATGCTTATCCAGAAAGTTTCTGGCAATAGTCCATAGTCTTTTCTCCCAGAGATCTTTTATGAACAGATTCCCCTCTGCCCCTTTTGGTGTTAAACAAGTTTATCTAGTCACCTAATCCTAATTACAGGGCTGCTGTTTATGGACACCTACCTGTTTAATGATTTCTGATACGCTGCCTGGCTTCTCTTCAGCCTTCCTGTCCCCTCTTGCTCACTGCTGAACTCTACCTATAGTGTGTTGGAAGAATACACTTCTCCAGCTCCACTGAGTAGTGTGGCTGCTCTCCCATGCTTTCAAGTCTCATTTGGTTACTGCATTATTTCCAAAGTTAAACTACTTCATATCAATTGCTCACAATCCTCCTGTGTTCTCTGACCGCTTTGTCAGTTATTCATTTCCTTAATATGTTATCTATCAGCTATTTTTCCCCAATATACTAAACTTGGCCTATGTTAAAATTCTCTTTCAGGTTACACTGATACCATACTCCAACTTCCATACTGATAACTGAAAATAAGCTGCACATGTAACTGTGAAGAGGGCAACTGAGAACTACTGAGCAGATCTATTCTGAGAAGGAACTTTCTGTACTTTCTCAGCTCTTGCACAAGCCAAATACCATGAATTCTAGGTAACAAAGACAACCATAAGGAGTCTCTATTTCACATTTTTGTTTAGCTAATGAATAGTCAAGATGCTTTTGTCATATATTTATGCTTCTATCCGCAAGAATCCGAAGCACAACATACAACAAAGGACTGGTTAAGTATGTTCTGCCTCCAGATTACATTACAGGAGAAGGCGATTTCCCATGACTGTACTTTCTTGGTTCCAACAGGGATGAGGACAGAAAAAAAAAGCAACCCAACACAAAACTTTCCCTTACTTTGTCAGTAGGAATGACAAAGTAAGCCTTATTTCTCTTACTGTTTGTTTCTATCTCCTCTCCTATTGTCAGCCTTTTTCATCACAGAACATAAAACATACCTACTACATAGCTTTTTCAAATTTTTTTTTTTTTTTTAATCCTCCAACTTCCTCTCCACACTAAGCCCACTCTACTCAAACACACAGTTTTGCTTTAATTTGTAGGTGAACCAGCTGAATTTTGACCTGATTTTCCCTCCCAGCATTTTCAGAACGTGGCTATATAACCTTTCTCCCAAAAATTTTCACTGGTATCCATGACATTGGTTAAGCACCCCAGCATTCCCCATGCCACTCCATATCTTGAAAAAGAATTCATAGTCACAAAGTCCTTTTATCTACCCTGATGCAGTGGGACGAGAAATGCCCATTTGTTCAGCTCATGCAATGTATGTGCATGTAAAGCTTGAGAAATATTCTTATAGTCACTTGTGCTGGATGGAAAGAAGTAATGAAACCTTATACAAAGATGCTCAGGAAAAGAGACAGAAGGGAAGGACAGGGCAGGGGTAGCTTGGCTGTGTATAAGGCTCAGAACAGGTCACTGCTGAGAGTGCAGAAAAATGAGCAAGTCATTCAGGGACAAATCTTGGCCTTAAGCATCTTCTGAACACAGAGGACTTGATTTGCTAATAAGGATGAGGATTGTTGGGTAATCTTTTTCACTGTCACATGGTAGAGACTTTAGAATCCCATGTATCCACTCAATTGCCTTCAAGCCTTGAAAATAATGTTTTGTGCCACAAAATAAACATTATTTTTCTTTCCAAGTTATTTTTCCTTTTAGAAATCTAGTTTACAGCACTACTCCAAAACTAGTTTTTCTATACAAACAAGGAAATTATGAATTTAGGTTGAAGAAAAGAAAGTCAGAAGCCTCTCTCTGGGGTGGGAGAGAGTAGGAACTTACACAGATTTTGCTGCCAGAGAAAACGACTAGGAAAATACATCCTTAATGCCACTAAAATAACATTAATCCATCAGATATTTTTTTGCCCAAAGCTGGCAATGTCCTTTAGAATTATGTTTTGCTATATGTAAACAGTTTTAACTACAAGCTCCTTCAATTTCATCTGAGGGAATATTTTTTCACGCTTGAACTAGTTTCATCTTTACAAATAACAAAGTCAGTGTGTTAACGGTTTACACCTATTTGTGATTCACTAGGCACTGTGGCCTTTTAACTATCACCCACCTCCTCCCTGTGTTTTCTTATAACTACTAAAGCAAAGGAATTCAGCTCACTTTTAAAGCCAAAGCAATGGAAATCATGAAGAAGTTGTCCATTGGCCAGCAGGAGCTGAGTTAATCAGATCTCAGCGCACAACAATGCAAAGCCTGTTTCACCAAATTAAACTTTTGATCAAAGGACGTTACCTTTTTTGTTCGTATTGTCTTTAACTAGGTGTTCTAGACAGTATTTTCTACAAAACAGGACCAAGACTTTGCTGAACACTGATAATAATTTTTGTTAATGTCCAAATATTTCTCTTGCATTAGATATTACCAGAAACAATAATGTAAACTTAAAGAACAATTGACATTTTTGAAGCTCTTAAAACTACTTCATCAGTGTTCGCAATGAAAGAAAAAATTGATTAGCAAACTTCTCCAACTTTCCAACCTAGTATTTCAACAGAAAATAACAAGAAAACCAATAGTAAATAAAAGAGAGCCTGCATTTCAGCTTACTAACTTGGAACTTAGCTAGGCTCTGGATGGAGAAAGCCATCTTTACAAACTTGTTTTTGGTGTGAGAATGGGAACTTGTTAAAATATTTTTCTATTTATATGAAATTCATATCCATGATTTTAGAAATATCCTACTCAGCAGTAATGGAGAAGCAAGCTGTACATGAAAAAAATTTCAAAAGCTTTAATATAAAATCTGTTAAAGAGATTTTTTTCATAAAGTATGCTGACTGCAGTTTAAGGCAAATAATTATTTTGTAAAACAGCGTGTTTGCAAAGGCCTGAAAAAGATGATATGTCTATGATACAGAAGGGAAAAAACCAAGGAAGATGAATACTCTGAAGTATGTGAAATATTTTCATATGCCTTTTTAAATTTTTTGACAAGAATGCACCTAAATAATCTTTGTGGAACACAGACACATGAACAGCAAAAAAGAGTCAAAAGTGCTATCTGTCATTTGTTTCATTGTGTTTGCTCTGAGTTATAGTTCAAAAACAAGCCTTATGTACTTCAAGTCCAGCACAGCGTGAGACAGCCATAATGTCTGGAAAGTCCAGTAGGAAGGATTAGTAAATGTCACAATACCTTCAGGGCGCAGCAGAGCCTTAAAATAGGTAATGCTTCAAGACTTTAAACAGCAAAAGTACAGCAGGGTGCCTTGAACAAAAATCTGCATCAGGCTGAAAGGTCTACTAACTTCAGCTTAATGATGAGCAAACTTAAAGGTCAGTCTGCTTTGCGATCGGTGCGTGTTCAGTTACAGCTGTTTGACATGACTGATGCAATCATTTCCCAGTCCTGCAAAATAACTTCAAACCCTTCAAGTCACACAAGTGCCTCTTGAAAAAAAGATCATCCCCTTTTCTTCTACATTATCACACCTATATGTTGACGAGGCTGTTCACAGAAGGGACCTTCTGAATGTTAAATAAAAATGCCATATATGCTTTAAAATAAGTATGTATGTGTAAAATGTGCTTATATACACTTACATATCCCTTAAAGAAACAATAGATTATGTCTTTTAACATGCAGGTTCTCTCTGGAAAAAAATTACAGCAGTTAATCTAAACAGCTAAAATCCAAGACTTCTGATCCTTATTTACAACACAGGTAATGATTAACTGTATGATGTCTGGAAATTAATAAGCTTTCTAATAATCCAGTAAAAATTGTTATCATACCTAGAACCGTTCACAGATGGTCCTTTGAACAGTGATTAGCATATGAAAACAATTAAGGACACTACTAACAAATCACATTCTAAATTTTAATTCTTCTTGAAAAATGCTCTTATAAGTAAGGCATTTAAAATATCTTTGCCGTTGGAAACCTGACTTAAAAAATACGAGTCTGAAAATTATAGAATGGCAGTAATATGTGCTATAACTGCTCAGAATATTCGATTCGTTTGCATTTACCTTCATTAAATCTTTCAACTTTAATGAAGGGGTTAATATCACCCTGCAGTATTTTATTATGAGCTCCCTATGGACATTTATAGATTGTGTTAACTTTGCATACTTCTGAGTTTCTTCTCAGCTTCTTCTCAAGTTGGTTGTAATTAAATTATTTATTTCCTATTCTTTTATTTCTGCTTCATAAGAACTACCAAAGGTTAAATTTGCTGCTAAATGTCCATCTTTTCAGAGTAAGAAGGAGATGTAATAGAACTTTTCATAATCTTTATAAAAATCAAACGAAAGTGACAGTAACCTAGAGAGGTTCGTATTTTGCACAAATGAAGATACTTAACAAGACTTTAGTTTTCCAAGGGATAACTGGTAAGATTCATGATAGAGACAAGCCTAGAAAAAACTGCTTTGCATATTAAATTGTGTCACTAAAACCCCCTCAGGTTTAAAAGAAAAAGGCAAAAAAACCCCAAAACCAAACCAAAAAAACCCCAAAGCATAGTACCCATACTTCTGAAAACAAAACATTAGTTAAGTTAGAGAGCAACAGAGCAGTAAAAACTTACAGAGCAGTAAAATTTACATTGACAATCTACTTTCACCTAAGCTGTTTAACAAATGATTTAACCACTCCAAGAAAAGAAAGGTGACTCCACGGAAGAGAGACAAATGGGAGAAACAAATTCAGATAGGTACTGCATTGAAGGCTGATAAGGATATGAAATAACAGGGTAAATGTCACATTGGGCTGTTTCGTAGAGACCAATCTTTTCAACAGTATCAGTAGCCATCCCATGGAGCAGACCAAAAGGAAAAGCAACTTTTAGGCTGGTGTAAAATAACTTTTAGAAGGTGCAGTTTTAGGTCCATGCTGTAACAATAACCATGTAGCATTGTGATTTAACACCCTTGCTGGGGCAAAACCACACCAAAAATTGACTAGTTCTGCTCAACTTGAAAAAGGAGGCTTAGAGAAAAACAAACAAAAAAACCCCAAACAAACAAATAATAAGAGGAGTTGTTATTAAAAAAGTTAAGGGACAGATTATTCATCACTTAAAGGTGGCATGACTAATGTGTAAACAGAAATACCCAGTAAAGACACACCAAGTAACAGCAACAGGTTTAAGACGTGTGAAAAGAAGCAGGTGTGATCATGCAGTGGGATACAGGAAGGTGTTACAAAGAAGCAGGCACCATTCTGAATGCTCAAATCTTGTCCAAATTAACGAAACAAAAGAAGCATGATCTTTGCATCATGGCTCCAGTACTAGTTATTACACACGCACAGAGAACAATCCCAAAAAATTTAGAAAGATGAAACAAGCCCCTGTGGCAGAATTATTTCCTATATGTCTACATGGTGCTGAAAATCTCACAAAGTATCTCAAAAAATCCAAGGTCAAATACAGATTCGTTATTTAAGCAAACCACTTAGCCTTGGATATTCTGGGTCTAATCCTAGTAGTTTAGCCAGCAGTTAAGCTGTCTTTCCTCCTTTCCTTCTGAAAACGGCTTAATCATCCAGTCTGGCTTCATGCAATTAAAAACCTCCCTGCCTGTAACTGACAAGCGATGTAACTAAATATTATAATTCTTATCCTACAGAATTTATATTTCATCCATAACACTCATATTGACCGTATTCAGATAATACACTAAAATGATTCTTACATCTTCAAGCCACTGCCTTTGCAAAATTTCCTTTTTGTACAAAACTCCAAATGAATTCATATCTTACAGCCTCTGTATTTCTTCTTTATGAAAGGAAGAAAATTCCATTTCTTAATATGTTTTGTCTTGCCTTTTTCTTTCAGATGACCTGTGAGAGGACTGTTCACGTGAAATACAAAGAGGTTGAAGGACTTGGGCTTGTTTGCTCTTGTAAAGAGAAGAGCTAAGGAGGGATCTAACAGCAACCTTCAGCTGCCTGAAGGTGAACAACAAAACCCGAGTCAAATGCTTCTTGGTTGTGGCAGAAAGTAAAACAAGAGGCAGCAGTTCAAACCTGCAGCTTAAATGTTAGGTGGAAAAAAAAAATCTACAGTAGGAATGCAGGGCAGGACTAGAATGGGTTACCCAGGAGGTTATGTAGGTGTTCAGGACTCGGTTTGACAAGTCACAGCTGACTCCATCCAGCGTGGTGATAATCCTGCTTCAAGCAGGAGGCTGTGCTAGATGATTTCCAAAAGCCTTTCCGAACATTTCTCACACCCTATCAACTCCCTGATTCTTGGCAAGCACATATCAGGGACTCAGAAATAATAAGTATTAACACTAGTTATTTTTGGCTTGTCATTTGTATTTACATCCATACTCTCAGCAGTTCTAAATGCCAAAGCTTTGGTTGCAGTGATATTTTTCAAATAGGAAATGGAGTTTTTTTGCCAATTTATCATTTCTAATCTGTTCAAAGCTTAAGCCAGAACTCTTCAGTGAAACTTCTTCATAAGCAACTGTACATAATGAAAATAAATTAACATCTATTATTTAGCTCTGTTCTTAAAATAGTTAACATATGGCCACAGGCTAAAGCATATATTGAAAAAAAACCCACAGAATTTATAGATAGGATATCTTCAGCACCCTCTTAGGACTCAGTGATAAGATGGGGTAGAACTAGGGCACAGGCTAGCTGCCTGAAATTCCCGATGGCACAAAACTACCAGCAATGGTTCAGAATCTAATAGATGCAGAATGCTTTTACTAACCACTTATAACTACAACAGCCATAGTCAGGTCTGACCGAACCCATAACACAGGCATTTAGGAAGGGCTGCTATGGATATGGTGCAGGAGTTGCATGGTTTTGTCTGTATTTATTCCACAGTATTTTAATCCTGTACCCATGGTGCACAAGCTGGCCACATCCTAGTTGAGGAGCAGTTGCGTTCCTCAGCACGGCACCCTGCTCATTTTATTCGAGGTAATCAGTACAGAGTAAGCCAGGTCACTTCTGGCTCATGTGTCAGGGTTTCCTTCCAAATTGCCTGGAGGAACACTGTGCATTAGGATGCAGATGCAGCGAACATGTGGACCAGGACTCTTGAATATGCCATCAAACATCTGTGCAGGCCACAAACACAGACAAAGGGACTTCAGTCTGCACTGTAACTGGGAGAACAGCCTCCCTGAATGATGTAAAACTAAATAAAGAAAAAAGTCTTGAGATTGTCTTCCATCATCTTCAGCTAAAAGCCCAGAGAGGAAATTGTGTAGGGGTAATGAAGGAGAGGGGGAGAGAAATGGAAGACTGAGAAAACTTAGTTATCCTTCCTTCATTTGATTATGTCTAGATTTCTGATAGATTTCACCAAAGAAACAGAGTACTGACAGAATCTGCTCTAAAACAGCAAAGAAAAAGAATATAATATGAAGAGAAGAAAGCTTTTAGAAATTCTTGAGATGCCACTGAGACTTCTGAATGTTGTGTACCACAGGAAAGAAGAGAGAGCATGGAAAGCAGAAGGAAATTAAGAAGTTAGAAACCAAAAGGTGGGGAAAAGTAGAGCACAGACTGCTTTGTGAAATAACCAAGAGAAAACAAACTTAACGTATCTGTAGGGGGTTTTGGTGTGGTGGGTTTTTTGAGGGGCTTTTTTTGGTCTTACTACTTTTTATTGCCTTATGATAGAAAAGACTGTATCTGTAAGAATGGGATTGATTGATGGATGTCTCTCCAGTGCGGGTGGTCTAAAAACACGAAGAACAAGCAATTTCAGCTTCACTTTATTCTACATACATGATTTATGTTAAATCTACTTTAAATAAATTCTAGAGCAGCTTCAAGGAAACAGTAAGTTATTTGGTCTAAAACCATCTTGATCATCTTTTAATTTCTGCTTTCAGCTGTGGTATAAGATTCAGTCACCACTGAAAACTGCGTATGCCAAAAAAGCCCCTGTTCCCCCTGAGAGGAATTACCAAAAAGTAATTATAAAATTACAAAAGAGTAATATGCTGTCATCTTATTTGCCCACAAAGTTCGAATATACAGGGGTGATGAAGTCAAAAACCTAACGCGTGCTATTTGGAATGCAAATAAACCCATTTCAGGTAAGAATGCATCAAATTCTCCTGCTCCCGCATAAACAATACCCATCTAGTGAGGTTTTATGCTCTTAGAAAGACATAATGGGAATGAAGTGTCCAAACTAACTAAATATTATTATGAATAGTTTTTAGTCTAGAAATAAAATATAAATATTAATAAATATAAATTACAAATTATTGTATATAGCAACACTATGCATGATAAACAGGAAAGCAAAATAAGATACATAACCTAACTTTTATTATAATAAAGCAGAGTGGTTTTGACCCTCTGAGTAAGTACTTTCCTGTGGCTTTGTAAACCTGATGGCTATCCCAAAAAGGATTGGCTTCCATTGTTATTAGATCTAGAACTTAAAATATTTATTCAGACTTAATTGCAAACATGTCTTTGATTGTAGTTCATGATTTTTTGAAGTTGGACTTAAGAAACTACATCATTTAGATTTACAAAGCTCAGGATCACTGAGGGCTAAATACTGTATCCTCCAACTCAGCCTAAACATGGAAGGAACAAGGAAATACAGGCAAGTATTTTCATTTATTTTAAAATAACAGAAGGGATGACATATGGGTTCAAACTACTGTAGAGACTCCAAGCCTAAAGCTATAAATACATACCTACTATGTACTTTATATGTACATTCACAATGTATGCACTGCATCTATATATGTACACAAACATATATGGGGTAAATACATGGGATCTGGGAAGCCCTATTAGAAATCCCACATTAGAAAAAAAATAAAGAGAGAGAAGTTAATCAATGGGAAATATTACAGCTCTGAAACACATTTTCATACAGCTTCAGGTAAGACATTAAAGGGTGTGCAGCATCACACACAAGTTTAAGAAAGAAATAGAATAAAGAAATCAGAGAATAAAACTACCTCCCCTATCTTGTAAATGTAAAGCCATGCTACGTGGTGGATCAACACACTGTGTCAGCAAGAGCAGTTTGGCACATCACTACAAGAGAATATACACTGCGGGGACAATATGGCTCTATACTCATCAATACCTCAGACATAAAAATACACAGAATATGAAATAGACTACCAAAATCTCTTACATGTTTGATTTTTTTAGTTGATTTTTCTCTCAGGGATCATTGTGATTGATCAACGAAAACTTACCTAATTAATAAAACCACAGCCACTCAAAATACATACAATGATAGTAACCAGAAACACGGGCTTTAAAGTTAAGTGGCAGTTTCTTTTAAGACGATATTAGGATGTGAAAACCTTTCCTTAAACTTTAGCTTTCTTTTAGAATAAAGTTCACCAATTCATTCAGAAATCAATACATATTTCACTCTACTGAATTTACTTTTAACATAGCATTGTGATCGACACATATGGCTACATATGTTCTTTATTAGAACCAGTATGAAAAGGTGTTTCAAACACAGGACACCCAAGCAGCATTTCCCACACGAAATAATGTACTTTTTTTACTAAGATGAGAGTAAAAAAAAAAATTAAAATGCAAAGCAGGATTTATGAATTGAATTTATTTTTTTCAACCAGTCAGCCAAAGTTGAAACATGAATAACTGATTTAACACTGAAATGGTATTCAAATATTTGACTCCAATCCCCGATTGCTTCTAAATTCACTCAGAAGTCAAGATTATTAATTCTTCCTGACAGATAAATCAAGATTTAATGATCATCTGATAACCCTTAGGAATTACAAAATAAACTTAGATGATAATTCAGGCAAAATAAAATGATTTTACATATGTAAGAAAAAACATCACGCTGAATGCCTTTTTAGGCATTTCCTTTGGGGCAGCGAACTAATTTTTTAAGAAAACACAAAGAAAAAAGTATGTTTTTATACATACAGTAAAAAATTTACAACCAAAAAGGGGACCTTTATTAATATCTGCAGACCTTTTACCACACTACCCTCTACTTAGATAAAATACACTAACAGAACCCCTCAACCACATGTTCAAAAGAGCTTGTATTAGGAAAATGTATGAAAGAATTGGAACCAAACGACCTTGTTGCAATAATAAAGCTTACTTTAAGGCAACATTGCTTTCAAGATCAAGCTGTCAATTCACCAAGGCACATCAGGCCAAAATTGTTAAAACCATCGTGCCTTGGACAATTTTGGAAAGAAAATGACTTCAACTTAGAAAATATGATACACTGTAAACGATTTTTAGGTAAATTTTTAGCTTTCAGGTCATGTCTGTGGGGAAGTAACATTAGAACAAACACTGGTGTGAAAAATGGAGATGCAGAAACTGTACAGCCTGTGCATTGATTTTTTTTTTTTTTTGCCCCAGAGCTCTCTCTGCCAGCAGAAACACTTTCAAAACAAAGTACAAGCCAATGATAATCTATTTATGTAGGACTGTGTTAATTTTTTATTTTGTATATTGTTTAGTGATATTTATAAAGGAATTAAAATCGTATCACTCCAATGTACGTATATTGCCTTTCCTTGATGCAAAGTTACTATAAACACAAAAAATTCAGTCAGGGCAGCATTCTCTCTAGCACCAAGTGAAAGATTACACCAGAAAATTTAAGAGCCAAAGTCAGCTCTAAGGGCAGTTCCAGTACATTCCAGCTGTAATAAAAAAACCTGACAGATGCTTCTCTAAAATCCTTTAGTTGTATAAACTTGAAACAGAATTTAGAAGTTCCTACTAATCTGACCTGCAAAAAAAAAATCTTGCTGATGCCAAATGTGTTTGTTTTAACCCTGACCATTTCAGCAATACACATTTAATTGAAGAAAGAGGGGTGGGAGCATGCTCTACTCTGCAACACCAAGTTATGCTTTAGGGAGGGAGACTAAAGCAACTGAGAAACCTTCTCTCATTTTAGGTACTAATATATAAGTGGTTAAGAAATGTTAATTGCTTGAATGAAAGCCATGGGAAAAAAAAAAAAATTCAAAGTTTTGCCTTCCATAAAATCTTAAGTCCTCTCAATGTGAAATACAAGCTTTTATATAGCACAGTTTCATTTATTTTTCTTAACATTTCTGTACAGCAATTGACAAAAGATTTTTGGGACCTCCTGTACATGTGCAGAAATGATAGGTGAAGATGAAAGACAAGAAGAGCATTTTCTTTTTCCTTACTGCAATTCTACCTCTAACATTTTTGTCCTTTCATCATGTATTTCACCTAAATGTAGTTTTACTTTTAACAATATGCTTCTGACACGGTCAGAGAGCTTCCACAAATTTCTACAACATTCTTCACACATTCAAATCATGCATTTAATTTTTTGATCTGATTCTTGATTTGTGTACATCACTGGCATTAAGTGGACTGCTCAATACAGACTGAGTTAAACGTGAAAGCTTATTATGATCTGTCCTTCATTCTAACTTTAAATGATTCTGGGTTTCTGTATGGCACCAGACTTATCTATAAAATCTATTTCTTTGCTATTTATTAGATACATAAAACTTAAAAGACACACTAAAAAGTGTTGAATATCTTAAATGGTATACAAGGAACTTGGGACTCGCATGAAGTAATTGACTCTTTTGCCTTTAATCTCCTTCCTTACTCTATCTTCCCATTCTGCTTTATGAATCTGAAAAAGTGTTTTGAGATACCACCCACCAAGGACAGTGGAAGAAGGTAGCTTTAAAAGCAGACGCAGTAACAATAAAATCATAGAATCATAGAATTGTCAGGGTTGGAAGGGACCTTAAAGATCAACAGAGTCACCAGTACCCACACAAAAAAATGGCCACAGTAATTTGTTATCCAATGTGTCAATGCCTTTTTTTTTCGACTTAGGGATTAAAATAAATGCAAGCAAAATTAAACCTGTTTTTAAAATCCGTTTGCAGTTTATTTATCTATTTAGGTTTTAGGAAAGCTTTTTGATAAGTATGAATTTTCAGAATTACATGTACTTGATGTAATCCTAAGAGTTTCCCCGAAAACTTGCTCCATCCACCTCACTCCCAAAACATTATCAGCTGGATTGTGTCATTTCAATGGGCACTGAGCACTGGGTAGAAATGCAAACGGAATTTGGGGAAGAAATTCCTACAAAAGCTCATATAACAAAATGTCAATCAACAATCACCTAACAGAAAATGTTTTCGACTGGTAATCCAAACAAATTTGCATAATAATCAAGCACTCCTTTAGGATTTACTACAAAAAGCATAGATATACATGTATTTATAATAAAGATCAGTATAACTGTATTTACTAGGTTAGTTATGATTAAGGAAATAAAACGGTTAGACGTATCTTTGAGAGGAAGAGCTGGTGGATGTGAATTTATTAAAGGAACACGCTTTTGTTCCCAAATAACACAAAAGTTTCAATGCCTGTGTCATATGACAGATTTCAGCAAAAACAGACACTTTCTATATCTCTGTTTCGGAATTAATTTGCTTGGTCGTATCGGCAATGAAGCTCTTTCTATTTTACCCTATGAATTCCTCTATCTTCAAAGCATTTTATTTGTTCATGAATCTTCAAAATGAAATGATTTTTGCTGAAGA
The DNA here is from genome assembly GCA_025345505.1 of Todiramphus chloris collaris. Classification (NCBI taxonomy): domain Eukaryota; kingdom Metazoa; phylum Chordata; class Aves; order Coraciiformes; family Alcedinidae; genus Todiramphus; species Todiramphus chloris. Next base: position 6,052,657 of record JANVCC010000049.1, on the reverse strand, counting down.
GTTTTCATTAGGCATTAAAACTGAATGATATGCGGAGAGAACTGAGATACACGTTGCATTGAATATGTGAAATGAAAGTAGCAAGGAAGTATCTGGGAAATTCAGTGAAGAATGTAAAAATACATGGAAGCTCAAACATGCAGTGAACTCAGCCTATAAAAGCAACCAAATTTATGACCCTCAAACAGTCATAGAACCTGATTTCTGTAATGCTACTGGAAAGTAACCTCAGTTCCTAGGAAAACAGCACCAGTTGCAAGATTTAAGATTATTTTGACATTTTTCATGCAGCTTCTTATACCCTTAGTGTGAGTGAGTAAAGAGGTAAAAATATAAAGATGGGGAAAAAAAAAAAGTCTGAAAACACATAGATCAGAGCAAACAGAGAAAAAAAAAAATTGAAATAAATGCAAGTATTTCTTAAAGAGAATGTGGAATCTTTGCTACTTGCTAGTAATAAACAGACATCATTCTACCATGAAGAAATAACTTACTTGGGTAATATTTTCCCTTCATAATGGTTAAGTATCAACCATTATCCAGTTCCTCTTATAACTTTAAACTTAAACAACCAAACATAGGAAACTGAAGAAACTTTATAGTTACTGAAAAGAAAACGCAGTATTTAAAGGAAAAAAAAAGAAGATATTTTCCCCATAAACTCGTTCTGTTTACAATCATTAATCTATACCAATTCCAAAAGTATGTTTGGCTGTCAGCATATGCCCATCTTCTATACCTTAAATGTGAACTTTGCATAAGGCTCAACTTTATGCCAACCTTAAGCTGTGGATGATGATGTTTTGCCTGCAAGCTACTGTCAAATACATTATGTTAAAGGTTTTTTTAAATGTAAAAATGTACAGAGTTCATACGTTAAAAACTTCATACAGTAAATCCAAGGTTTAATGCAGAAGGTGTTCTGCATAGAACCATGAACCCTGGTAAGAGTTTGGACAAGAAACTTCACATGAAAGATGCTTTAAAATTCTTTGATACCACCTTTCCTGTTTCAGCACATAAATCTTTATGCGCTTTAACTTAAAATTGCTAGCAGTTCGTGTCAGGATTATTAGAAAATGAGCAGGAAATAAGTTTTGATATTTATTGTACATCTTGGCAGCTTCTCAAGAGAGCAGTACTTAATCCACCCCTGTTCATCTCACAAGGATATAGGCAGGAGAAGAACCCCTTTTTCTGCATAAAGTGTTAAGAGGATATGTACTGCTGTCTTTGTTGGGAAACAGCTTGCCTTACAGCTCTCTTAAACCATGGGCACCACAGTCCTGCTCCTGAAAAGCTTTAAACTTGGCAGGCCAAGCACTTACTCCCCTTCCAGCTTCCCTCCCTTCCCCCCAAAGAGTTGCTGTCTGCAATTTTAAATGCCAAAGTTGTAACATAAAAAATTACAGATGCTGGCATTTGTGGAATTGATGTAATTGCCGCCTTCCATGCGGCAAATAGAAGAGATAATGATAAATGATTCTAACAATTATGCTGTTATGGTTTTAAATTAACTACACACACAAAAACTTCACTTCAGATTAACATTCCCTAAAACCTTTATACTGGACTGGTCAAAAAAATAATTCCAACATCTTGAATATTCTAATTAAAATGCTTACTTCATACTACTTTCCTACTTTAACCTCCTAGCAAAAAGCCCCTACTTGAAGGGCAAAAGAGGAGATCCATGTTTACAAAACACATTTCTGTACATTGTGAGAAAAAAAACACCAAAAAACAGACAACCTGAACTCCTTTTTCACTAGAAGCTTCTTTTCAATCTCAATACAGACAATACAATGTCTATAGATTATCAATGGAAGCTTTGAATAACTCAAACTATTACCTACAATGTAGTCCCCAACACATTCCATACAATTTCTTCATTAAATTCCAATTCCTGTTCCCACCAGCTCCTCTGTTGGTGTTTACTATCTCCTCAGTTGTGCTGAAGTAGCTGTTTTGTATGGTCACAGTTCATCCAGTACCTACGAATATTACTAACCAGAGCCAATCACACATCCACTCACACACATAACATCAGCCTGAGATGCGGAGGACCAACAGAGCAGGAATTGCACATACTAATGACAAAAGTCATTAGCATTTAATGAAAAGTATTAAATTATGGAATCCATTATTTCTAGAAGATCTGTGAGGAAACCACAGATTCCTGTACTGACATTACCGTATGTATGTATATATATGTAGCTACATACGTAGAAAAGTAGGGTTCTGTGTACATATATACACACTTCTTTTGTTTTGCCAGACATTATCTAATTGGTAAAAAGCTCATTCTTCATATATATCACCATTAAATTACGCTGAAGAGGCTTTTTGCTCCTCCAGACTACAGGCATACATGTTACATTTCTAATAGCAAATTATATGAGACAATTAATTTAAAAACAAAGTTACCCTAATCTAGAGCTCCACTGCAACAACACTGATAAAGCAATGAAGCTTTCCATAGGACAAACATGATTTTTTTTTCATTTAAGATAATTTTAGTCACAATTAAATGTAATTTAGAATTCATTACTTTGCGTGGTTAATTACAGCAGAACAGTTCCAAAAGATGATGATATAATAAAGTAATAATTTTCTTTCTGAAACATGGTATCAGAGTAAATAAAACATCAGAATGCAAATTAATATGAGTACTTGAATTATACTGAAAACATTAAATATATACCAATGTGTAATCCAGCCCTGATGGTTAAGCATTACACCTACAAGCATGTTCTAGCAATTTATAAAATAGAACATTCTAGAAAAATCTACAAAACTTAGAACAAGTTATTCTTGTATCCTTACTCATCATAAGGACAATATGGTTTTATTCAATTATGACCATACAATTAGTGCACAACTGTGGTTAAGCAGAGAAGAATGTGTTTCCTGAACTCCTCAGCTGCAGAACACAACTAAGCCAAGGCTCTACCTCCGTTCTATCTGAATTTCAAAAGGAAAAAACAGGGCACATGTTTATCCAAAATATCCAATTTAGAGAGATAATGACTATTTTTTTGGTAGTGATTGTGTTACAGAGCAGCAGAAGAATCCATGACCTTATTCCTGTTTCATAAAGGGCACAGAAGCAATAGCAACTCCTTGCCCACATTCCTGAAAAACAGAAGTCTGAAGTAACCTAAAAATTTCTGCATCAGTCCTCAAAGTCTGTATCTTTTCTCTGTCTAGCTTCAGCAGATTGCAAGGTTATCAGTAGGTACACGGTTGATGCAATTAAAGCTTTTGGAACATTTTTGTCTGAAGATCTTGAGAATAATTTAAGTGGGTTTATTAGAGCTGAGTGGAAAAGAATTGCCATGCATGGGCCACGTAAGAAATTTGCCATACTGAGCTACATAACTAATTTTAAATTGCTAGCATCACACCTGAAGTTAAATTAGTTCTATTTTGGTACTGCAAGATGTCTCACTCTGGCCTTAAACATGGACTTTGCTAATAATTTTCATTCTCTAGGACACAGATAATTTTAAACTACAAGGAATATCATCTTCAAGGATGTCTGTCCCTGCAGAAAAACTGTGGTCTCTGTGTATACTCTAAAGGTTTGTTTCATGATAGATTATACCTGACAGTACTTACCAAGAACGTCGCATATCACAAATATTGGCCAATAATGTACAGTGCAAAGGCTACAAATGTCAATATAACATTAGAGGTATCACAACACTAAACCACTATATCAGAAATATTTGCAGAAACACTGTCATGATACCAAGCTTAGTGCATAGAAGTGCTTTCAGGATAAATTTATTAGCATGTCTTTAAATACTTAGTTTTATTAAACATAAATACCACGTTCCTGTACATAAACCAGCAAGGGGATGTGAAAGTCAAGATGCCCGTGGGTTTTGCTATGGTAAGTCACCTTGACTATATCATCACATTTCTGCTCAAAGCAGGAAGCAGGCACTGCACAACACAACAGTTGAAGCACCAGGCTTATCTCTCATCACACTCCTATTGCTCTTTTTCATCCCTCTCCCCCAAAAGCCTTTACTACTTCATTTCAGAACTGTAATATGCTTTTCACTGTGGTCACAATCATATTTTGATTTAAAACAATTCTTTACAGAATCAGACTAGATTCAAAGTTGCATGAGAGAAGTCAACTTATGTATTTCAACTCCCTAGGTTCGAGGTTTCAATTTTTAAATCAACACTGTTTTCAAGACAACTTGTTTCCCTTTACATAATATGAATTCTGTTAGAACAAAATGACACATACCAGAAAACCACTATAGCTTTACCTGTATGGAAATCATTTCCAAACTGAAATTCCTCAAAGAGTGTCTATTATCTTCACAAATTTGCTCTTTAATTGGATTATGAAACCAGATATAAAACAGGACACCACTTTGATCAACATACTCTGTAGACCCCCCCAAAAAGGTAGTTTCAGATGCTTTTCTTTGATAACAACAGAAACTCTTAAGATGAAAATATATTTCTTTTTTTTGGGTTGCTATAATAAACTCTACTTTGCTATTGAAAAGTATTCTGAATGAATTTGGAGACATTAACTTTGTCTGGAGATGGTGACAGGCACTCTGCTGGTCACCGGTTAATGCACATCTAGTAAGGCATTATGTCTGTATAATCAGATTTACAATCCAATGGAATTACAGTCTTTTAGAACACATTATCCACTACCACTGCATAAATATTAGTTCAGAGCAAATACATGAAAGGATAAAGCAGTATAATGTTACTTTGGCTATTTCCAAAATTTGGAGAAGAGTGACAAATCAAGACTATCAGAAAAGTAAAGTCACTTAAAATGATCCTTTGTTACTTACAAAATTACTGTTCTTTACTTATGTTTGTGGGAGATAATGATAATTTATGATCAGAGATATGAGCAACTGCTATTAATTATTCTCAACAAAGCAGTTGCAGACTTACATGGATAAAAACATTGTTCTGGCTACAAATGTGTGCATGTAAGCACCAGATAATAAACAGTAATTTAAAGTATCTCTGAAGACTAACTACTCAAGCTGGCTAACAGTCCACTCTGGCCAGCCTTGATACTAGTTGTACACAAATTCAAGTAGCAGAATTTCAAGTAGCAGTGGTATAATACTCAGTAGGCATGAAAACGTGTCTGGGATGTCAAAAATGCAAGGTTGCATGGTTTATTTGCAGCTGAGAAACATTTACTCAAACACACCCTTTTCTTGGAATAAACTGGATTATGACAAGAAAAGGTTCTAGTGCTAATACAGCTCAAAGAAACATGCAACATAGAAGTCATTTTCTACTCATCTGTACTAAAAATTATAATTAACTTTGAGTTACCTGATTTGATTTTTTCCTTAACTGTTTATTATTATTGAATATGCATATTATTCAGCAAAAATTTGACAACAAAATATCAAAGCATATAAAAAAAAAAAATAAATGTGGAAACAGTTTAGACTGCATCTTCTTCCCTGAGAAGATTTATGGAAAAGGAGGGCTTACTGCACAGCATTCTGACTCCAATACTGACTGCATTTTGTGAACTCTTACATTCCTTAACTTTTCAATAAAATCCTGAAGATAAATGGAAATTTAGAATGCTCTGCTATCCTTAAAAAATAAAGTAACAAATTATTCAAGTGAGGTCACCAATTAAATGAAAACTGTGTGAAATAGAACAAAAGCATTTTCTTAACGATAAAAGCATATTCTTACTTTAAAGACTGTGTTTTTTCCCCTGCTATAAAAATAAATACCTTATTATTTTTATATTCACCTTCTGAGGAGGTTTAGTTGTACAACGATGATGTTTCTTACTGCTTTCAAAGGCAAAAAAGGGTGAAGAACACCAGCTTGTATTAACTTTAAACAAAAAGCTGTTTCACTGGTAGCACTCCTGTCAGCACAGTCTCACCCATTTGAAAACAACTGTGTGATCCTCACTTGCTACCTTAAAGCCCATCAAAGGTAAAATAAAGCTAATCAATGAAGGGTTACCCAGACCAAGTCAGTTTGAAAATAAAATATATTTTAAAGATCAAAAAATTAGAAGCACATATTTAAAATTAACACTAATTCACAACTATAAGACCAAACAATCATCTTTCCATTGCTGATAAATATTCCCTTTTAATGAGCACTAACTCTTTAACAGTGACATGTCTGCCACAAAAAGATGGATGCCACCTCTCCACTGTAAGACTTGGAAGCTCAACACATACTTAATACACTTTATAGTACTTTATGTTCTATTTGTCCAAGCATACAAAAGCTTGCTTTCATAAAATAAATTGAAACATAGTTAAAAGAAGATAAATACAACAACCAGGAGATACTACAACAACCAGGAGATACTACAACAAC